>JAKUCM010003968.1:0-34664 GCA_023374145.1 Lepidium sativum | reverse complement strand
TTTCAGGTGGTGCAGTATATTGAATCGTGGGTCAATTGGATCATGAGCTGTGTGCCTGGCCTAACAATGACCTTCTACTATGGAATGGAGAAAAGAAAAGACAAGGGGTTTTAAGCCACAATGAAGGCTACAACTGGGATATTGATTGTCTATATGTATGTGTACTCTCCATTAGGAGACCATAGCATTTGTTTGATCGACCAGGTGCATACAAAGCATATAAACCGAGTAAACTATTGAGAGGGAGCCACATATAGCACATAATTGCTTTTTTGGTGTCCTTATTCACTATGTGCAAACTTTAGTCATCAAATTTGGATAATACAAGGTGTGCTTGAGTGTTTTCTGAGGCATTGGCGAAAAGTTTGTTTGGAGAAATCAAAATTTTTTATCTCTAATAATGTGAATAGAGGTTTATCGGAGTTTATAAGTAGAGAGAGCAGTATTAAGGTTTCGAAGAAGTTAAGGAAGTATCTCGGAATCCCAAGTTCTCCAAAAACGATTAACAAAGATACTTTTGGTGGGGGTGCTCGAGCAAGCAACCTGGAGACTTAACAAGTTCAAGAGTAAGTCTCTAAGCTTTGCCGGGGAGGATTAGAATGGGACCCGCCAAAACTAAAGGAAGCATCATCTCACTTTTATACTACTTGGACGATGTTTTGAAGGTTTTCGGGAAAGCTGCCACACGTTGGTTTTACGAGCCTTAGTAGAGAGAATATGTGTTTTCTTGAGAAATCTTGTACATTTGTTGAACGGGAAAGTTCCATTGGGCGTATGGGTTTAATCCTATGTTTTATCAAAATTGTTGGGACGTTGTTGGTGATTTGGTCTCACATTTTGTTTTTGACTTGTTTACTATGGGAAAACTTCTAGAAGGGACTATTGACGTGTTTTTTGCATCTGATTGCCAAGGTAATGAAACTCGAAACTATCATACATTTCGCTTGGTTAGTGTTTGTAATGTACAATTTAAATTTATCATGCAAACAATGGCGACCCAATTGAAATAGTTTATGCTAAAGCTAATATGGCCAGATCAACCGAACCGCATCCCGGAAGATAAAGCTTAGACTATATAGACGAAGTACATGAAGCACTTCATATTATGAGCTGAACAAAAATCACAGAGGTTAGATGTTATTTAAGTTGGACCTCAAGAAACCATATGATCGTATTTATTGGTACTTCACTAAAGATACTTTTCAGGTGGTGCAGTATATTGAATCGTGGGTCAATTGGATCATGAGCTGTGTGCCTGGCCTAACAATGACCTTCTACTATGGAATGGAGAAAAGAAAAGACAAGGGGTTTTAAGCCACTATGAAGGCTACAACTGGGATATTGATTGTCTATATGTATGTGTACTCTCCATTAGGAGACCATAGCATTTGTTTGATCGACCAGGTGCATACAAAGCATATAAACCGAGTAAACTATTGAGAGGGAGCCACATATAGCACATAATTTCTGTTTTGGTGTCCTTATTCACTATGTGCAAACTTTAGTCATCAAATTTGGATAATACAAGGTGTGCTTGAGTGTTTTCTGAGGCATTGGCGAAAAGTTTGTTTGGAGAAATCAAAATTTTTTATCTCTAATAATGTGAATAGAGGTTTATCGGAGTTTATAAGTAGAGAGAGCAGTATTAAGGTTTCGAAGAAGTTAAGGAAGTATCTCGGAATCCCAAGTTCTCCAAAAACGATTAACAAAGATACTTTTGGTGGGGTGCTCGAGCAAGCAACCTGGAGACTTAACAAGTTCAAGAGTAAGTCTCTAAGCTTTGCCGGGAGGATTAGATTTGGGACCCGCCAAAACTAAAGGAAGCATCATCTCGCTTTTATACTACTTGGACGATGTTTTGATGGTTTTCGGGAAGCTGCCACACGTTGGTTTTACGAGCCTTAGTAGAGAGAATATGTGTTTTCTTGAGAAATCTTTTACAGTTGTTGAACGGGAAAGTTCCATTGGGCGTATGGGTTTAATCCTATGTTTTATCAGAATTGTTGGGACGTTGTTGGTGATTTGGTCTCACATTTTGTTTTTGACTTGTTTACTATGGGGAAAACTTCTAGAAGGGGACTATTGACGTGTTTTTTGCATCTGATTGCCAAGGTAATGAAACTCGAAACTATCATACATTTCGCTTGGTTAGTGTTTGTAATGTACAATTTAAATTTATCATGCAAACAATGGCGACCCAATTGAAATAGTTTATGCTAAAGCTAATATGGCCAGATCAACTGAACCGCATCCCGAAAGATAAAGCTTAGACTATATAGACGAAGTACATGAAGCACTTCATATTATGAGCTGAACAAAAATCACAGAGGTTACATGTTATTTAAGTTGGACCTCAAGAAACCATATGATCGTATTTATTGGTACTTCACTAAAGATACTTTTCAGGTGGTGCAGTATATTGAATCGTGGGTCAATTGGATCATGAGCTGTGTGCCTGGCCTAACAATGACCTTCTACTATGGAATGGAGAAAAGAAAAGACAAGGGGTTTTAAGCCACAATGAAGGCTACAACTGGGATATTGATTGTCTATATGTATGTGTACTCTCCATTAGGAGACCATAGCATTTGTTTGATCGACCAGGTGCATACAAAGCATATAAACCGAGTAAACTATTGAGAGGGAGCCACATATAGCACATAATTGCTTTTTTGGTGTCCTTATTCACTATGTGCAAACTTTAGTCATCAAATTTGGATAATACAAGGTGTGCTTGAGTGTTTTCTGAGGCATTGGCGAAAAGTTTGTTTGGAGAAATCAAAATTTTTTATCTCTAATAATGTGAATAGAGGTTTATCGGAGTTTATAAGTAGAGAGAGCAGTATTAAGGTTTCGAAGAAGTTAAGGAAGTATCTCGGAATCCCAAGTTCTCCAAAAACGATTAACAAAGATACTTTTGGTGGGGGTGCTCGAGCAAGCAACCTGGAGACTTAACAAGTTCAAGAGTAAGTCTCTAAGCTTTGCCGGGAGGATTAGATTTGGGGACCCGCCAAAACTAAAGGAAGCATCATCTCGCTTTTATACTACTTGGACGAGTGTTTTGATGGTTTTCGGGAAGCTGCCACACGTTGGTTTTACGAGCCTTAGTAGAGAGAATATGTGTTTTCTTGAGAAATCTTGTACAGTTGTGAACGGGAAAGTTCCATTGGGCGTATGGGTTTAATCCTATGTTTTATCAAAATTGTTGGGACGTTGTTGGTGATTTGGTCTCACATTTTGTTTTTCACTTGTTTACTATGGGAAAACTTCTAGAAGGGACTATTGACGTGTTTTTGCATCTGATTGCCAAGGTAATGAAACTCGAAACTATCATACATTTCGCTTGGTTAGTGTTTGTAATGTACAATTTAAATTTATCATGCAAACAATGGCGACCCAATTGAAATAGTTTATGCTAAAGCTAATATGGCCAGATCAACCGAACCGCATCCCGGAAGATAAAGCTTAGACTATATAGACGAAGTACATGAAGCACTTCATATTATGAGCTGAACAAAAATCACAGAGGTTAGATGTTATTTAAGTTGGACCTCAAGAAACCATATGATCGTATTTATTGGTACTTCACTAAAGATACTTTTCAGGTGGTGCAGTATATTGAATCGTGGGTCAATTGGATCATGAGCTGTGTGTCTGGCCTAACAATGACCTTCTACTATGGAATGAGAGAAAAGAAAAGACAAGGGGTTTTAAGCCACTATGAAGGCTACAACTGGGATATTGATTGTCTATATGTATGTGTACTCTCCATTAGGAGACCATAGCATTTGTTTGATCGACCAGGTGCATACAAAGCATATAAACCGAGTAAACTATTGAGAGGGAGCCACATATAGCACATAATTGCTTTTTTGGTGTCCTTATTCACTATGTGCAAACTTTAGTCATCAAATTTGGATAATACAAGGTGTGCTTGAGTGTTTTCTGAGGCATTGGCGAAAAGTTTGTTTGGAGAAATCAAAATTTTTTATCTCTAATAATGTGAATAGAGGTTTATCGGAGTTTATAAGTAGAAGAGAGCAGTATTAAGGTTTCGAAAAAGTTAAGGAAGTATCTCGGAATCCCAAGTTCTCCAAAAACGATTAACAAAGATACTTTTGGTGGGGTGCTCGAGCAAGCAACCTGGAGACTTAACAAGTTCAAGAGTAAGTCTCTAAGCTTTGCCGGGAGGATTAGATTTGGGACCCGCCAAAACAAAAGGAAGCATCATCTCGCTTTTATACTACTTGGACGATGTTTTGATGGTTTTCGGGAAGCTGCCACACGTTGGTTTTACGAGCCTTAGTAGAGAGAATATGTGTTTTCTTGAGAAATCTTGTACAGTTGTTGAACGGGAAAGTTCCATTGGGCGTATGGGTTTAATCCTATGTTTTATCAGAATTGTTGGGACGTTGTTGGTGATTTGGTCTCACATTTTGTTTTTCACTTGTTTACTATGGGAAAACTTCTAGAAGGGACTATTGACGTGTTTTTGCATCTGATTGCCAAGGTAATGAAACTCGAAACTATCATACATTTCGCTTGGTTAGTGTTTGTAATGTACAATTTAAATTTATCATGCAAACAATGGCGACCCAATTGAAATAGTTTATGCTAAAGCTAATATGGCCAGATCAACTGAACCGCATCCCGAAAGATAAAGCTTAGACTATATAGACGAAGTACATGAAGCACTTCATATTATGAGCTGAACAAAAATCACAGAGGTTACATGTTATTTAAGTTGGACCTCAAGAAACCATATGATCGTATTTATTGGTACTTCACTAAAGATACTTTTCAGGTGGTGCAGTATATTGAATCGTGGGTCAATTGGATCATGAGCTGTGTGCCTGGCCTAACAATGACCTTCTACTATGGAATGGAGAAAAGAAAAGACAAGGGGTTTTAAGCCACAATGAAGGCTACAACTGGGATATTGATTGTCTATATGTATGTGTACTCTCCATTAGGAGACCATAGCATTTGTTTGATCGACCAGGTGCATACAAAGCATATAAACCGAGGTAAACTATTGAGAGGGAGCCACATATAGCACATAATTGCTTTTTTGGTGTCCTTATTCACTATGTGCAAACTTTAGTCATCAAATTTGGATAATACAAGGGTGTGCTTGAGTGTTTTCTGAGGCATTGGCGAAAAGTTTGTTTGGAGAAATCAAAATTTTTTATCTCTAATAATGTGAATAGAGGTTTATCGGAGTTTATAAGTAGAGAGAGCAGTATTAAGGTTTCGAAGAAGTTAAGGAAGTATCTCGGAATCCCAAGTTCTCCAAAAACGATTAACAAAGATACTTTTGGTGGGGTGCTCGAGCAAGCAACCTGGAGACTTAACAAGTTCAAGAGTAAGTCTCTAAGCTTTGCCGGGAGGATTAGATTTGGGACCCGCCAAAACTAAAGGAAGCATCATCTCGCTTTTATACTACTTGGACGATGTTTTGATGGTTTTTCGGGAAGCTGCCACACGTTGGTTTTACGAGCCTTAGTAGAGAGAATATGTGTTTTCTTGAGAAATCTTGTACAGTTGTTGAACGGGAAAGTTCCATTGGGCGTATGGGTTTAATCCTATGTTTTATCAAAATTGTTGGGACGTTGTTGGTGATTTGGTCTCACATTTTGTTTTTCACTTGTTTACTATGGAAAACTTCTAGAAGGGACTATTGACGTGTTTTTGCATCTGATTGCCAAGGTAATGAAACTCGAAACTATCATACATTTCGCTTGGTTAGTGTTTGTAATGTACAATTTAAATTTATCATGCAAACAATGGCGACCCAATTGAAATAGTTTATGCTAAAGCTAATATGGCCAGATCAACCGAACCGCATCCCGGAAGATAAAGCTTAGACTATATAGACGAAGTACATGAAGCACTTCATATTATGAGCTGAACAAAAATCACAGAGGTTAGATGTTATTTAAGTTGGACCTCAAGAAACCATATGATCGTATTTATTGGTACTTCACTAAAGATACTTTTCAGGTGGTGCAGTATATTGAATCGTGGGTCAATTGGATCATGAGCTGTGTGTCTGGCCTAACAATGACCTTCTACTATGGAATGGAGAAAAGAAAAGACAAGGGGTTTTAAGCCACTATGAAGGCTACAACTGGGATATTGATTGTCTATATGTATGTGTACTCTCCATTAGGAGACCATAGCATTTGTTTGATCGACCAGGTGCATACAAAGCATATAAACCGAGTAAACTATTGAGAGGGAGCCACATATAGCACATAATTGCTTTTTTGGTGTCCTTATTCACTATGTGCAAACTTTAGTCATCAAATTTGGATAATACAAGGTGTGCTTGAGTGTTTTCTGAGGCATTGGCGAAAAGTTTGTTTGGAGAAATCAAAATTTTTTATCTCTAATAATGTGAATAGAGGTTTATCGGAGTTTTATAAGTAGAGAGAGCAGTATTAAGGTTTCGAAAAAGTTAAGGAAGTATCTCGGAATCCCAAGTTCTCCAAAAACGATTAACAAAGATACTTTTGGTGGGGTGCTCGAGCAAGCAACCTGGAGACTTAACAAGTTCAAGAGTAAGTCTCTAAGCTTTGCCGGAGGATTAGATTTGGGACCCGCCCAAAACAAAAGGAAGCATCATCTCGCTTTTATACTACTTGGACGATGTTTTGATGGTTTTCGGGAAGCTGCCACACGTTGGTTTTACGAGCCTTAGTAGAGAGAATATGTGTTTTCTTGAGAAATCTTGTACAGTTGTTGAACGGGAAAGTTCCATTGGGCGTATGGGTTTAATCCTATGTTTTATCAAAATTGTTGGGACGTTGTTGGTGATTTGGTCTCACATTTTGTTTTTCACTTGTTTACTATGGGAAAACTTCTAGAAGGGACTATTGACGTGTTTTTGCATCTGATTGCCAAGGTAATGAAACTCGAAACTATCATACATTTCGCTTGGTTAGTGTTTGTAATGTACAATTTAAATTTATCATGCAAACAATGGCGACCCAATTGAAATAGTTTATGCTAAAGCTAATATGGCCAGATCAACCGAACCGCATCCCGGAAGATAAAGCTTAGACTATATAGACGAAGTACATGAAGCACTTCATATTATGAGCTGAACAAAAATCACAGAGGGTTAGATGTTATTTAAGTTGGACCTCAAGAAACCATATGATCGTATTTATTGGTACTTCACTAAAGATACTTTTCAGGTGGTGCAGTATATTGAATCGTGGGTCAATTGGATCATGAGCTGTGTGTCTGGTCCTAACAATGACCTTCTACTATGGAATGGAGAAAAGAAAAGACAAGGGGTTTTAAGCCACTATGAAGGCTACAACTGGGATATTGATTGTCTATATGTATGTGTACTCTCCATTAGGAGACCATAGCATTTGTTTGATCGACCAGGTGCATACAAAGCATATAAACCGAGTAAACTATTGAGAGGGAGCCACATATAGCACATAATTGCTTTTTTGGTGTCCTTATTCACTATGTGCAAACTTTAGTCATCAAATTTGGATAATACAAGGTGTGCTGAGTGTTTTTCCTGAGGCATTGGCGAAAAGTTTGTTTGGAGAAATCAAAATTTTTTATCTCTAATAATGTGAATAGAGGTTTATCGGAGTTTATAAGTAGAGAGAGCAGTATTAAGGTTTCGAAAAAGTTAAGGAAGTATCTCGGAATCCCAAGTTCTCCAAAAAACGATTAACAAAGATACTTTTGGTGGGGTGCTCGAGCAAGCAACCTGGAGACTTAACAAGTTCAAGAGTAAGTCTCTAAGCTTTGCCGGGAGGATTAGATTTGGGACCCGCCAAAACAAAAGGAAGCATCATCTCGCTTTTATACTACTTGGACGATGTTTTGATGGTTTTTCGGGGAAGCTGCCACACGTTGGTTTTACGAGCTTAGTAGAGAGAATATGTGTTTTCTTGAGAAATCTTGTACAGTTGTTGAACGGGGAAAGTTCCATTGGGCGTATGGGTTTAATCCTATGTTTTATCAAAATTGTTGGGACGTTGTTGGTGATTTGGTCTCACATTTTGTTTTTCACTTGTTTACTATGGGAAAACTTCTAGAAGGGACTATTGACGTGTTTTGCATCTGATTGCCAAGGTAATGAAACTCGAAACTATCATACATTTCGCTTGGTTAGTGTTTGTAATGTACAATTTAAATTTATCATGCAAACAATGGCGACCCAATTGAAATAGTTTATGCTAAAGCTAATATGGCCAGATCAACCGAACCGCATCCCGGAAGATAAAGCTTAGACTATATAGACGAAGTACATGAAGCACTTCATATTATGAGCTGAACAAAAATCACAGAGGTTAGATGTTATTTAAGTTGGACCTCAAGAAACCATATGATCGTATTTATTGGTACTTCACTAAAGATACTTTTCAGGTGGTGCAGTATATTGAATCGTGGGTCAATTGGATCATGAGCTGTGTGTCTGGCCTAACAATGACCTTCTACTATGGAATGGAGAAAAGAAAAGACAAGGGGTTTTAAGCCACTATGAAGGCTACAACTGGGATATTGATTGTCTATATGTATGTGTACTCTCCATTAGGAGACCATAGCATTTGTTTGATCGACCAGGTGCATACAAAGCATATAAACCGAGTAAACTATTGAGAGGGAGCCACATATAGCACATAATTGCTTTTTTGGTGTCCTTATTCACTATGTGCAAACTTTAGTCATCAAATTTGGATAATACAAGGTGTGCTTGAGTGTTTTCTGAGGCATTGGCGAAAAGTTTGTTTGGAGAAATCAAAATTTTTTATCTCTAATAATGTGAATAGAGGTTTATCGGAGTTTATAAGTAGAGAGAGCAGTATTAAGGTTTCGAAAAAGTTAAGGAAGTATCTCGGAATCCCAAGTTCTCCAAAAACGATTAACAAAGATACTTTTGGTGGGGTGCTCGAGCAAGCAACCTGGAGACTTAACAAGTTCAAGAGTAAGTCTCTAAGCTTTGCCGGGAGGATTAGATTTGGGACCCGCCAAAACAAAAGGAAGCATCATCTCGCTTTTATACTACTTGGACGATGTTTTGATGGTTTTCGGGAAGCTGCCACACGTTGGTTTTACGAGCCTTAGTAGAGAGAATATGTGTTTTCTTGAGAAATCTTGTACAGTTGTTGAACGGGAAAGTTCCATTGGGCGTATGGGTTTAATCCTATGTTTTATCAAAATTGTTGGGACGTTGTTGGTGATTTGGTCTCACATTTTGTTTTTGACTTGTTTACTATGGGAAAACTTCTAGAAGGGACTATTGACGTGTTTTTGCATCTGATTGCCAAGGTAATGAAACTCGAAACTATCATACATTTCGCTTGGTTAGTGTTTGTAATGTACAATTTAAATTTATCATGCAAACAATGGCGACCCAATTGAAATAGTTTATGCTAAAGCTAATATGGCCAGATCAACCGAACCGCATCCCGGAAGATAAAGCTTAGACTATATAGACGAAGTACATGAAGCACTTCATATTATGAGCTGAACAAAAATCACAGAGGTTAGATGTTATTTAAGTTGGACCTCAAGAAACCATATGATCGTATTTATTGGTACTTCACTAAAGATACTTTTCAGGTGGTGCAGTATATTGAATCGTGGGTCAATTGGATCATGAGCTGTGTGTCTGGCCTAACAATGACCTTCTACTATGGAATGGAGAAAAGAAAAGACAAGGGGTTTTAAGCCACTATGAAGGCTACAACTGGGATATTGATTGTCTATATGTATGTGTACTCTCCATTAAGAGACCATAGCATTTGTTTGATCGACCAGGTGCATACATAGCAAATAAACCCAGTAAACTATTGAGAGGGAGCCACATATAGCACATAATTGCTTTTTTGGTGTCCTTATTCACTATGTGCAAACTTTAGTCATCAAATTTGGATAATACAAGGTGTGCTTAAGTGATTTCTGAGGCATTGGCGAAAAGTTTGTTTGGAGAAATTAAATTTTTTTATCTCTAATAATGTGAATAGAGGTTTATCGGAGTTTATAAGTAGAGAGAGCAGTATTAAGGTTTCGAAGAAGTTAAGGAAGTATCTCGGAATCCCAAGTTCTCCAAAAACGATTAACAAAGATACTTTTGGTGGGGTGCTCGAGCAAGCAACCTGGAGACTTAACAGGATCAAGAGTAAGTCTCTAAGCTTTGTCGGGAGGATTAGATTTGGGACCCACCAAAACTAAAGGAAGCATCATCTCGCTTTTATAGTAGTTGGATGATGTTTTGATGGTTTTCGAGAAGCTGCCACACGTTGGTTTTACGAGCCTTAGTAGAGAGAATATGTGTTTTCTTGAGAAATCTTTTAAAGTTGTTGAACGGGAAAGTTCCATTAGGCGTATGGGTTTAATCCTATGTTTTATCAAAATTGTTGGGACGTTGTTGGTGATTTGGTCTCACATTTTGTTTTTGACTTGTTTACTATGGGAAAACTTCTAGAACGGACTACTGACGTGTTTTTGCATCTGATTGCCAAGGTAATGAAACTCGAAACTATCATACATTTCGCTTGGTTAGTCTTTGTAATGTACAACTTAAATTTATCATGCAAACACTGGCGACCCAATTGAAATAGTTTATGCTAAAGCTAATATGGCAACCGAACCGCATCCCGGAAGATAAAGCTTAGACTATATAGACGAAGTACAAGAAGCACTTCATATTATGAGCTGAACAAAAATCACAGAGGTTAGATGTTATTGAAGTTGGACCTCAAGAAACCATATGATCGTATTTATTGGTACTTCACTAAAGATACTTTTCAGGTGGTGCAGTATATTGAATCGTGGGTCAATTGGATCATGAGCTGTGTGTCTGGCCTAACAATGACCTTCTACTATGGAATGGGGAAAAGAAAAGACAAGGGGTTTTAAGCCACTACGAAGGCAACAACAGGGATATTGATTGTCTATATGTATGTGTACTCTCCATTAGGAGACTAATATAGCCAGATCAAGTGAGCTGCATCCCAGAAGATAAAGTGTGGACAATATTGACGTAGTACAAGAACCACTTGATATTATGAGGTGAACAAAAATCACAGTGGTTAGATGTTATTGAAGTTAGACCTCGAAAAACCATATGATCGTATTTATTTTGACTTCACTAAAGATACTTTTCAGGTCGTGTAGTATAGTGAATCGTGGGTCAATTGGATCATGAGCTGTGTGTCTGGCCTAACAATGACCTTGTACTATGGAATGGGGAAAAGAAAAGACAAGGGGTTTTAAGCCACTACGAAGGCAACAACAGGGATATTGATTGTCTATATGTATGTATGCTCTCCATTAGGAGACCATATCATTTGATTGATCGACCAGGTGCAGACAACGCATATAAACCGAGTAAACTATTGAGAGGGAGCCACATCTATCACATAATTGCTTTTTTGTCGACTTTATTCACTATGTGTAGGCTTCAGTCATCAAATTTGGATAATACAAGGTGCGCATGAGTGTTTTCTGAGGCATTGGCAAAAAGTTTGTTTGAAGAAATCAATTTTTTCTAACTCTAATAATGTGAATAGAGGTTTATCGGAGTTTATAAGTAGAGAGAGCAGTATTAAGGTTTTGAAGAAGTTGGGGAAGTATCTCGGAATCCCAAGTTCTCCAAAAACAATTAACAAAGATATTTTTGGTGGGGTGCTCGAGCAAGCAACCTGGAGACTTAACAAGTTCAAGAGTAAGTCTCTAAGCTTTGTCAGGAGGATTAGATTTGGGACCCGCCAAAACTAAAGGAAGCATCATCTCGCTATTATACTAGTTGGATGATGTTGTGAAGGTTTTCCAGAAGCTGCCACATGTTGGTTTTACGAGCTTTAGTAGAGAGAATATGTGTTTTCTTGAGAAATCTTTTAGAGTTTTTGAACGGGAAAGTTCCATTAGCCGTATGGGTTTAATCCTATGTTTTATCAAAATTGTTGGGACGTTGTTGGTGATTTGGTCTCACATTTTGTTTTTGACTTGTTTACAATGGGAAAGCTTTTAGAAGGGACAACTGGCGTGTTTTAGGTTCTGATTGCCAAGGTAATGAAAATCGAAACCATCATACATTTCGCTTAGTTAGTCTTTATAATGTACAACTTAAATTTATCATGAAAACAATGGTGAGCCAATTGAAATAGTTTATGCTAAAGCTAATATGGCCAGATCAAGTGAGCTGCATCCCGGAAGATAAAGTGTGGACAATATTAACGTAGTACAAGAACCACTTCATATTATGAGGTGAACAAAAACCACAGTGGTTAGATGTTATTGAAGTTAGACCTCGAAAAACCATATGATCGTATTTATTTTGACTTCACTAAAGATACTTTTCAGGTCGTGCAGTATAGTGATCGTGGGTCAATTGGATCATGAGCTGTGTGTCTAGCCTAACAAAGACCTTTTACTATGGAATAGGGCAAAGAAAAGACAAGGGGTTTTAAGCCACTACGAAGGCTACAACAGGGATATTGATTGTCTATATGTATGTGTACTCTCCATTAGGAAACCATATCATTTGATTGATCGACCAGGTGCAGACAACACATATAAACCGAGTAAACTATTGAGAGGGAGCCACATCTATTACATAGTTGCTTTTTTGTCGACTTTATTCACTATGTGTATGCTTCAGTCATCAAATTCGGATAATACAAGGTGCACATGAGTGTTTTCTGAGGCATTGGCAAAATGTTTGTTTGGAGAAATCAATTTTTTCTAACTCTAATAATGTGAATAGAGGTTTATCGGAGTTAATAAGTAGAGAGAGCAGTATTAAGGTTTCGAAGAAGTTGGGGAAGTATCTCGGAAACACAAGTTCTCCAAAAACATTTAACAAAGATATTTTTGGTGGGGTGCTCGAGCAAGCAACCTGGAGACTTAACAAGTTCAAGAGTAAGTCTCTAAGCTTTGTCAGGAGGATTAGATTTGGGACCCGCCAAAACTAAAGGAAGCATCATCTCGCTATTATACTAGCTGGATGATGTTGTGAAGGTTTTCCAGAAGCTGCCACATGTTGGTTTTACGAGCTTTAGTAGAGAGAATATGTGTTTTCTTGAGAAATCTTTTACAGTTGTTGAACGGGAAAGTTCCATTAGCCGTATGGGTTTAATCCTGTGTTTTATCAAAATTGTTCGGACGTTGTTGGTGATTTGGTCTCACATTTTGTTTTTGACTTGTTTACAATGGGAAAGCTTCTAGAAGGGACAACTGACGTGTTTTAGGTTCTGATTGCCAAGGTAATGAAAATCGAAACCATCATACATTTCGCTTGGTTAGTCTTTATAATGTACAACTTAAATTTATCATGAAAACAATGGTGAGCCAATTGAAATAGTTTATGCTAAAGCTAATATGTCCAGATCAAGTGAGCTGCATCCCGGAAGATAAAGTGTGGACAATATTGACGTAGTACAAGAACCACTTGATATTATGAGGTGAACAAAAATCACAGTGGTTAGATGTTATTGAAGTTAGACCTCGAAAAACCATATGATCGTATTTATTTTGACTTCACAAAAGATACTTTTCAGGTCGTGCAGTATAGTGAATCGTGGGTCAATTGGATCATGAGCTGTGTGTCTGGCCTAACAATGACCTTCTACTATGGAATGGGGAAAAGAAAAGACAAGGGGTTTTAAGCCACTACGAAGGCTACAACAAGGATATTGATTGTCTATATGTATGTATACTCTCCATTAGGAGACCATATCATTTGATTGATCGACCAGGTGCAGACAACGCATATAAACCGAGTAAACTATTGAGAGGGAGCCACATCTATCACATAGTTGCTTTTTTGTCGACTTTATTCACTATGTGTATGCTTCAGTCATCAAATTCGGATAATACAAGGTGCACATGAGTGTTTTCTGAGGCATTAGCAAAACGTTTGTTTGGAGAAATCAATTTTTTCTAACTCTAATAATGTGAATAGAGGTTTATCAGAGTTTATAAGTAGAGAGAGCAGTACTAAGGTTTCGAAGAAGTTGGGGAAGTATCTCGGAATCCCAAGTTCTCCAAAACAATTAACAAAGATATTTTTGGTGGGGTGCTCGAGCAAGCAACCTGGAGACTTAACAAGTTCAAGAGTAAGTCTCTAAGCTTTGTCAGGAGGATTAGATTTGGGACCCGCCAAAACTAAATGAAGCATCATCTCGCTATTATACTAGTTGGATGATGTTGTGAAGGTTTTCCAGAAGCTGCCACATGTTGGTTTTACGAGCTTTAGTAGAGAGAATATGTGTTTTCTTGAGAAATCTTTTACAGTTGTTGAACGGGAAAGTTCCATTAGCCCTCTGGGTTTAATCCTATGTTTTATCAAAATTGTTGGGAAATTGTTGGTTATTTGGTCTCACATTTTGTTTTTGACTTGCTTACAATGGGAAAGCTTCTAGAAGGGACAACTGACGTGTTTTAGGTTCTGATTGCCAAGGTAATGAAAATCGAAACCATCAAACATTTCGCTTGGTTAGTCTTTATAATGTACAACTTAAATTTATCATGAAAACAATGGTGAGCCAATTGAAATAGTTTATGCTAAAGCTAATATGGCCAGATCAAGTGAGCTGCATCCCGGAAGATAAAGTGTGGACAATATTGACGTAGTACAAGAACCACTTCATATTATGAGGTGAACAAAAATCACAGTGGTTAGATGTTATTGAAGTTAGACCTCGAAAAACCATATGATCGTATTTATTTTGACTTCACTAAAGATACTTTTCAGGTCGTGCAGTATAGTGAATCGTGGGTCAATTGGATCATGAGCTGTGTGTCTGGCCTAACAATGACCTTCTACTATGGAATGGGGAAAAGAAAAGACAAGGGGTTTTAAGCCACTATGAAGGCTACAACAGGGATATTGATTGTCTATATGTATGTATACTCTCCATTAGGAGACCATATCATTTGATTGATCGACCAGGTGCAGACAACGCATATAAACCGAGTAAACTATTGAGAGGGAGCCACATCTATCACATAGTTACTTTTTTGTCGACTTTATTCACTATGTGTAAGCTTCAGTCATCAAATTCAGATAATACAAGGTGCACATGAGTGTTTTCTGTGGCATTGGCAAAAAGTTTGTTTGGAGAAATCAATTTTTTCTAACTCTAATAATCTGAATAGAGGTTTATCGGAGTTTATAAGTAGAGAGAGCAGTATTAAGGTTTCGAAGAAGTTGGGGAAGTATCTCGGAATCCCAAGTTCTCCAAAAACATTTAACAAAGATATTTTTGGTGGGGTGCTCGAGCAAGCAACCTGGAGACTTAACAAGTTCAAGAGTAAGTCTCTAAGCTTAGTCAGGAGGATTAGATTTGGGACCCGCCAAAACTAAAGGAAGCATCATCTCGCTATTATACTAGTTGGATGATGTTGTGAAGGTTTTCCAGAAGCTGCCACATGTTGGTTTTACGAGCTTTAGTAGAGAGAATATGTGTTTTCTTGAGAAATCTTTTACAGTTGTTGAACGGGAAAGTTCCATTAGCCGTATGGGTTTAATCCTATGTTTTATCAAAATTGTTGGGACGTTGTTGGTGATTTGGTCTCACATTTTGTTTTTGACTTGTTTACAATGGGAAAGCTTCTAGAAGGGACAACTGACGTGTTTTAGGTTCTGATTGCCAAGGTAATGAAAATCGAAACCATCATACATTTCGCTTGGTTATTCTTTATAATGTACAACTTAAATTTATCATGAAAACAATGGTGAGCCAATTGAAATAGTTTATGCTAAAGCTAATATGGCCAGATCAAGTGAGCTGCATCCCGGAAGATAAAGTGTGGACAATATTGACGTAGTACAGGAACCACTTCATATTATGAGGTGAACAAAAATCACAGTGGTTAGATGTTATTGAAGTTAGACCTCGAAAAACCATATGATCGTATTTATTTTGACTTCACTAAAGATACTTTTCAGGTCGTGCAATATAGTGATTGTGGGTCAATTTGATCATGAGCTGTGTGTCTGGCCTAACAAAGACCTTTTACTATGGAATAGGGAAAATAATATACAAGGGGTTTTAAGCCACTACGAAGGTTACAACAGGGATATTGATTGTCTATATGTATGTGTACTGTCCATTAGGAGACTATATCATTTGATTGATCGACCAGGTGCAGACAAAGCATATAAACCGAGTAAACTATTGAGAGGGAGCCACATCTATTACATAGTTGCTTTTTTGTCGACCTTATTCACTATGTGTATGCTTCAGTCATCAAATTCGGATAATACAAGGTGCGCATGAGTGTTTTCTGAGGCATTGGCAAAAAGTTTGTTTGGAGAAATCAATTTTTTCTAACTCTAATAATGTGAATAGAGGTTTATGAGAGTTTATAAGTAGAGAGAGCAGTACTAAGGTTTCGAAGAAGTTGGGGAAGTATCTCGGAATCCCAAGTTCTCCAAAACAATTAACAAAGATATTTTTGGTGGGGTGCTCGAGCAAGCAACCTGGAGACTTAACAAGTTCAAGAGTAAGTCTCTAAGCTTTGTCAGGAGGATTAGATTTGGGACCCGCCAAAACTAAAGGAAGCATCATCTCGCTATTATACTAGTTGGATGATGTTGTGAAGGTTTTCCAGAAGCTGCCACATGTTGGTTTTACGAGCTTTAGTAGAGAGAATATGTGTTTTCTTGAGAAATCTTTTACAGTTGTTGAACGGGAAAGTTCCATTAGCCGTCTGGGTTTAATCCTATGTTTTATCAAAATTGTTGGGAAATTGTTGGTTATTTGGTCTCACATTTTGTTTTTGACTTGCTTACAATGGGAAAGCTTCTAGAAGGGACAACTGACGTGTTTTAGGTTCTGATTGCCAAGGTAATGAAAATCGAAACCATCATACATTTCGCTTGGGTAGTCTTTATAATGTACAACTTAAATTTATCATGAAAACAATGGTGAGCCAATTGAAATAGTTTATGCTAAAGCTAATATGGCCAGATCAAGTGAGCTGCATCCCGGAAGATAAAGTGTGGACAATATTGACGTAGTACAGGAACCACTTCATATTATGAGGTGAACAAAAATCACAGTGGTTAGATGTTATTGAAGTTAGACCTCGAAAAACCATATGATCGTATTTATTTTGACTTCACTAAAGATACTTTTCAGGTCGTGCAGTATAGTGAATCGTGGGTCAATTGGATCATGAGCTGTGTGTCTGGCCTAACAATGACCTTCTACTATGGAATGGGGAAAAGAAAAGACAAGGGGTTTTAAGCCACTATGAAGGCTACAACAGGGATATTGATTGTCTATATGTATGTATACTCTCCATTAGGAGACCATATCATTTGATTGATCGACCAGGTGCAGACAACGCATATAAACCGAGTAAACTATTGAGAGGGAGCCACATCTATCACATAGTTACTTTTTTGTCGACTTTATTCACTATGTGTAAGCTTCAGTCATCAAATTCAGATAATACAAGGTGCACATGAGTGTTTTCTGTGGCATTGGCAAAAAGTTTGTTTGGAGAAATCAATTTTTTCTAACTCTAATAATCTGAATAGAGGTTTATCGGAGTTTATAAGTAGAGAGAGCAGTATTAAGGTTTCGAAGAAGTTGGGGAAGTATCTCGGAATCCCAAGTTCTCCAAAAACATTTAACAAAGATATTTTTGGTGGGGTGCTCGAGCAAGCAACCTGGAGACTTAACAAGTTCAAGAGTAAGTCTCTAAGCTTAGTCAGGAGGATTAGATTTGGGACCCGCCAAAACTAAAGGAAGCATCATCTCGCTATTATACTAGTTGGATGATGTTGTGAAGGTTTTCCAGAAGCTGCCACATGTTGGTTTTACGAGCTTTAGTAGAGAGAATATGTGTTTTCTTGAGAAATCTTTTACAGTTGTTGAACGGGAAAGTTCCATTAGCCGTATGGGTTTAATCCTATGTTTTATCAAAATTGTTGGGACGTTGTTGGTGATTTGGTCTCACATTTTGTTTTTGACTTGTTTACAATGGGAAAGCTTCTAGAAGGGACAACTGACGTGTTTTAGGTTCTGATTGCCAAGGTAATGAAAATCGAAACCATCATACATTTCGCTTGGTTATTCTTTATAATGTACAACTTAAATTTATCATGAAAACAATGGTGAGCCAATTGAAATAGTTTATGCTAAAGCTAATATGGCCAGATCAAGTGAGCTGCATCCCGGAAGATAAAGTGTGGACAATATTGACGTAGTACAGGAACCACTTCATATTATGAGGTGAACAAAAATCACAGTGGTTAGATGTTATTGAAGTTAGACCTCGAAAAACCATATGATCGTATTTATTTTGACTTCACTAAAGATACTTTTCAGGTCGTGCAGTATAGTGAATCGTGGGTCAATTGGATCATGAGCTGTGTGTCTGGCCTAACAATGACCTTCTACTATGGAATGGGGAAAAGAAAAGACAAGGGGTTTTAAGCCACTATGAAGGCTACAACAGGGATATTGATTGTCTATATGTATGTATACTCTCCATTAGGAGACCATATCATTTGATTGATCGACCAGGTGCAGACAACGCATATAAACCGAGTAAACTATTGAGAGGGAGCCACATCTATCACATAGTTACTTTTTTGTCGACTTTATTCCTATGTGTATGCTTCAGTCATCAAATTCGGATAATACAAGGTGCGCATGAGTGTTTTCTGAGGCATTGGCAAAAAGTTAGTTTGGAGAAATCAATTTTTTCTAACTCTAATAATGTGAATAGAGGTTTATCGGAGTTTATAAGTAGAGAGAGCAGTACTAAGGTTTCGAAGAAGTTGGGGAAGTATCTCGGAATCCCAAGTTCTCCAAAAACAATTAACAAAGATATTTTTGGTGGGGTGCTCGAGCAAGCACCCTGGAGACTTAACAAGTTCAAGAGTAAGTCTCTAAGCTTTGTCAGGAGGATTAGATTTGGGACCCGCCAAAACTAAAGGAAGCATCATCTCGCTATTATACTAGTTGGATGATGTTGTGAAGGTTTCCCAGAAGCTGCCACATGTTGGTTTTACGAGCTTTAGTAGAGAGAATATGTGTTTTCTTGAGAAATCTTTTACAGTTGTTGAACGGGAAAGTTCCATTAGCCGTATGGGTTTAATCCTATGTTTTATCAAAATGGTTGGGACGTTGTTGGTGATTTGGTCTCACATTTTGTTTTTGACTTGTTTACAATGGGAAAGCTTCTAGAAGGGACAACTGACGTGTTTTAGGTTCTGATTGCCAAGGTAATGAAAATCGAAACCATCATACATTTCGCTTGGTTAGTCTTTATAGTGTACAACTTAAATTTATCATGAAAACACTGGTGAGCCAATTGAAATAGTTTATGCTAAAGCTAATATGGCCAGATCAAGTGAGCTGCATCCCGGAAGATAAAGTGTGGACAATATTGACGTAGTACAAGAACCACTTCATATTATGAGGTGAACAAGAATCACAGTGGTTAGATGTTATTGAATTTAGACCTCGAAAAACCATATGATCGTATTTGTTTTGACTTCACTAAAGATACTTTTCAGGTCGTGCAGTATGGTAATCGTGGGTCAATTGGATCATGAGTTGTGTTTCTGGCCTAACAAAGACCTTTTACTATGGAATAGGGAAAATAAAATACAAGGGGTTTTAAGCCACTACGAAGGTTACAACAGGGATATTGATTGTCTATATGTATGTGTACTCTCCATTAGGAGACTATATCATTTGATTGATCGACCAGGTGCAGACAAAGCATATAAACCGAGTAAACTATTGAGAGGGAGCCACATCTATTACATAGTTGGTTTTTTGTCGACCTTATTCACTATGTGTATGCTTCAGTCATCAAATTCGGATAATACAAGGTGCGCATGAGTGTTTTCTGAGGCATTGGCAAAAAGTTAGTTTGGAGAAATCAATTTTTTCTAACTCTAATAATGTGAATAGAGGTTTATCGGAGTTTATAAGTAGAGAGAGCAGTACTAAGGTTTCGAAGAAGTTGGGGAAGTATCTCGGAATCCCAAGTTCTCCAAAAACAATTAACAAAGATATTTTTGGTGGGGTGCTCGAGCAAGCACCCTGGAGACTTAACAAGTTCAAGAGTAAGTCTCTAAGCTTTGTCAGGAGGATTAGATTTGGGACCCACCAAAACTAAAGGAAGCATCATCTCGCTATTATACTAGTTGGATGATGTTGTGAAGGTTTTCCAGAAGCTGCCACATGTTGGTTTTACGAGCTTTAGTAGAGAGAATATGTGTTTTCTTGAGAAATCTTTTACACTTGTTGAATGGGAAAGTTCCATTAGCCGTATGGGTTTAATCCTATGTTTATCAAAATGGTTGGGACGTTGTTGGTGATTTGGTCTCACATTTTGTTTTTGACTTGTTTACATTGGAAAGCTTCTAGAAGGGACAACTGACGTGTTTTAGGTTCTGATTGCCAAGGTAATGAAAATCGAAACCATCATACATTTCGCTTGGTTAGTCTTTATAGTGTACAACTTAAATTTATCATGAAAACACTGGTGAGCCAATTGAAATAGTTTATGCTAAAGCTAATATGGCCAGATCAAGTGAGCTGCATCCAGGAAGATAAAGTGTGGACAATATTGACGTAGTACAAGAACCACTTCATATTATGAGGTGAACAAAAATCACAGTGGTTAGATGTTATTGAAGTTAGACCTCAAAAAACCATATGATCGTATTTATTTTTACTTCACTAAAGATACTTTTCAGGTCGTGCAGTATAGTGATCGTGGGTCAATTGGATCATGAGCTATGTGTCTGGCCTAACAAAGACCTTTTACTATGGAATAGGGAAAATAATATACAAGGGGTTTTAAGCCACTACGAAGGTTACAACAGGGATATTGATTGTCTATATGTATGTGTACTCTCCATTAGGAGACTATATCATTTGATTGATCGACCAGGTGCAGACAAAGCATATAAACCGAGTAAACTATTGAGAGGGAGCCACATCTATTACATAGTTGGTTTTTTGTCGACCTTATTCACTATGTGTATGCTTCAGTCATCAAATTCGGATAATACAAGGTGCGCATGAGTGTCTTCTGAGGCATTGGCAAAAAGTTAGTTTGGAGAAATCAATTTTTTCTAACTCTAATAATGTGAATAGAGGTTTATCGGAGTTTATAAGTAGAGAGAGCAGTACTAAGGTTTCGAAGAAGTTGGGGAAGTATCTCGGAATCCCAAGTTCTCCAAAAACAATTAACAAAGATATTTTTGGTGGGGTGCTCGAGCAAGCACCCTGGAGACTTAACAAGTTCAATAGTAAGTCTCTGAGCTTTGTCAGGAGGATTAGATTTGGGACCCGCCAAAACAAAAGGAAGCATCATCTCGCTATTATACTAGTTGGATGATGTTGTGAAGGTTTTCCAGAAGCTGCCACATGTTGGTTTTACGAGCTTTAGTAGAGAGAATATGTGTTTTCTTGAGAAATCTTTTACAGTTGTTGAACGGGAAAGTTCCATTAGCCGTATGGGTTTAATCCTATGTTTTATCAAAATGGTTGGGACGTTGTTGGTGATTTGGTCTCACATTTTGTTTTTGACTTGTTTACAATGGGAAAGCTTCTAGAAGGGACAACTGACGTGTTTTAGGTTCTGATTGCCAAGGTAATGAAAATCGAAACCATCATACATTTCGCTTGGTTAGTCTTTATAGTGTACAACTTAAATTTATCATGAAAACACTGGTGAGCCAATTGAAATAGTTTATGCTAAAGCTAATATGGCCAGATCAAGTGAGCTGCATCCCGGAAGATAAAGTGTGGACAATATTGACGTAGTACAAGAACCACTTCATATTATGAGGTGAACAAAAATCACAGTGGTTAGATGTTATTGAAGTTAGACCTCGAAAAACCATATGATCGTATTTATTTTTACTTCACTAAAGATACTTTTCAGGTCGTGCAGTATAGTGATCGTGGGTCAATTGGATCATGAGCTGTGTGTCTGGCCTAACAAAGACCTTTTACTATGGAATAGGGAAAATAATATACAAGGGGTTTTAAGCCACTACGAAGGTTACAACAGGGATATTGATTGTCTATATGTATGTGTACTCTCCATTAGGAGACTATATCATTTGATTGATCGACCAGGTGCAGACAAAGCATATAAACCGAGTAAACTATTGAGAGGGAGCCACATCTACATAGTTGCTTTTTTGTCGACCTTATTCACTATGTGTATGCTTTAGTCATCAAATTCGGATAATACAAGGTGCGCATGAGTGTTTTCTGAGGCATTGGCAAAAAGTTAGTTTGGAGAAATCAATTTTTTCTAACTCTAATAATGTGAATAGAGGTTTATCGGAGTTTATAAGTAGAGAGAGCAGTACTAAGGTTTCGAAGAAGTTGGGGAAGTATCTCGGAATCCCAAGTTCTCCAAAAACAACAATTACCAAAGATATTTTTGGTGGGGTGCTCGAGCAAGCAACCTGGAGACTTAACAAGTTCAAGAGTAAGTCTCTAAGCTTAGTCAGGAGGATTAGATTTGGGACCCGCCAAAACTAAAGGAAGCATCATCTCGCTATTATACTAGTTGGATGATGTTGTGAAGGTTTTCCAGAAGCTGCCACATGTTGGTTTTACGAGCTTTAGTAGAGAGAATATGTGTTTTCTTGAGAAATCTTTTACAGTTGTTGAACGGGAAAGTACCATTAGCCGTCTGGGTTTAATCCTATGTTTTATCAAAATTGTTGGGACATTGTTGGTTATTTGGTCTCACATTTTGTTTTTGAATTGTTTACAATGGGAAAGCTTATAGAAGGGACAACTGACGTGTTTTAGGTTCTGATTGCCAAGGTAATGAAAATCGAAACCATCATACATTTCGCTTAGTTAGTCTTTATAATGTACAACTTAAATTTATCATGAAAACAATGGTGAGCCAATTGAAATAGTTTATGCTAAAGCTAATATGGCCATATCAAGTGAGATGCATCCCGGAAGATAAAGTGTGGACAATATTGACGTAGTACAAGAACCACTTCATATTATGAGGTGAACAAAAATCACAGTGGTTAGATGTTATTGAAGTTAGACCTCGAAAAACCATATGATCGTATTTGTTTTGACTTCACTAAAGATACTTTTCAGGTCGTGCAGTATAGTAATCGTGGGTCAATTGGATCATGAGCTGTGTGTCTGGCCTAACAAAGACCTTTTACTATGGAATAGGGAAAATAAAATACAAGGGGTTTTAAGCCACTACGAAGGTTACAACAGGGATATTGATTGTCTATATGTATGTGTACTCTCCATTAGGAGACTATATCATTTGATTGATCGACCAGGTGCAGACAAAGCATATAAACCGAGTAAACTATTGAGAGGGAGCCACATCTATTACATAGTTGCTTTTTTGTCGACCTTATTCACTATGTGTATGCTTCAGTCATCAAATTCGGATAATACAAGGTGCGCATGAGTGTTTTCTGAGGCATTGGCAAAAAGTTTGTTTGGAGAAATCAATTTTTTCTAACTCTAATAATGTGAATAGAGGTTTATCGGAGTTTATAAGTAGAGAGAGCAGTACTAAGGTTTCGAAGAAGTTGGGGAAGTATCTCGGAATCCCAAGTTCTCCAAAAAACAATTAACAAAGAAATTTTTGGTGGGGTGCTCGAGCAAGCACCCTGGAGACTTAACAAGTTCAAGAGTAAGTCTCTAAGCTTTGTCAGGAGGATTAGATTTGGGACCCGCCAAAACTAAAGGAAGCATCATCTCGCTATTATACTAGTTGGATGATGTTGTGAAGGTTTTCCAGAAGCTGCCACATGTTGGTTTTACGAGCTTTAGTAGAGAGAATATGTGTTTTCTTGAGAAATCTTTTACAGTTGTTGAACGGGAAAGTTCCATTAGCCGTATGGGTTTAATCCTATGTTTTATCAAAATGGTTGGGACGTTGTTGGTGATTTGGTCTCACATTTTGTTTTTGACTTATTTACAATGGGAAAGCTTCTAAAACGGACAACTGACGTGTTTTAGGTTCTGATTGCCAAGGTAATGAAAATCGAAACCATCATACATTTCGCTTGGTTAGTCTTTATAATGTACAACTTAAATTTATCATGAAAACAATGGTGAGCCAATTGAAATAGTTTATGCTAAAGCTAATATAGCCAGATCAAGTGAGCTGCATCCCGGAAGATAAAGTGTGGACAATATTGACGTAGTACAAGAACCACTTCATATTATGAGGTGAACAAAAATCACAGTGGTTAGATGTTATTGAAGTTAGACCTCGAAAAACCATATGATCGTATTTATTTTTACTTCACTAAAGATACTTTTCAGGTCGTGCAGTATAGTGATCGTGGGTCAATTGGATCATGAGCTGTGTGTCTGGCCTAACAAAGACCTTTTACTATGGAATAGGGAAAATAAAATACAAGGGGTTTTAAGCCACTACGAAGGCTACAACAGGGATATTGATTGTCTATATGTATGTGTACTCTCCATTAGGAGACCATATCATTTGATTGATCGACCAGGTGCAGACAAAGCATATAAACCGAGTAAACTATTGAGAGGGAGCCACATCTATTACATAGTTGCTTTTTTGTCGACCTTATTCACTATGTGTATGCTTCAGTCATCAAATTCGGATAATACAAGCTGCGCATGAGTGTTTTCTGAGGCATTGGCAAAAAGTTTGTTTGGAGAAATCAATTTTTTTCTAACTCTAATAATGTGAATAGAGGTTTATCGGAGTTTATAAGTAGAGAGAGAAGTATTAAGGTTTCGAAGAAGTTGGGGAAGTATCTCGGAATCCCAAGTTCTCCAAAAACAATTACCAAAGATATTTTTGGTGGGGTGCTCGAGCAAGCAACCTGGAGACTTAACAAGTTCAAGAGTAAGTCTCTAAGCTTAGTCAGGAGGATTAGATTTGGGACCCGCCAAAACTAAAGGAAGCATCATCTCGCTATTATACTAGTTGGATGATGTTGTGAAGGTTTTCCAGAAGCTGCCACATGTTGGTTTTACGAGCTTTAGTAGAGAGAATATGTGTTTTCTTGAGAAATCTTTTACAGTTGTTGAACGGGAAAATTCCATTAGCCGTCTGGGTTTAATCCTATGTTTTATCAAAATTGTTGGGACATTGTTGGTTATTTGGTCTCACATTTTGTTTTTGAATTGTTATAATGGGAAAGCTTATAGAAGGGACAACTGACGTGTTTTAGGTTCTGATTGCCAAGGTAATGAAAATCGAAACCATCATACATTTCGCTTAGTTAGTCTTTATAATGTACAACTTAAATTTATCATGAAAACAATGGTGAGCCAATTGAAATAGTTTATGCTAAAGCTAATATGGCCATATCAAGTGAGATGCATCCCGGAAGATAAAGTGTGGACAATATTGACGTAGTACAAGAACCACTTCATATTATGAGGTGAACAAAAATCACAGTGGTTAGATGTTATTGAAGTTAGACCTCGAAAAACCATATGATCGTATTTATTTTGACTTCACTAAAGATACTTTTCAGGTCGTGCAGTATAGTAATCGTGGGTCAATTGGATCATGAGCTGTGTGTCTGGCCTAACAAAGACCTTTTACTATGGAATAGGGAAAATAAAATACAAGGGGTTTTAAGCCACTACGAAGGCTACAACAGGGATATTGATTGTCTATATGTATGTGTACTCTCCATTAGGAGACCATATCATTTGATTGATCGACCAGGTGCAGACAAAGCATATAAACCGAGTAAACTATTGAGAGGGAGCCACATCTATTACATAGTTGCTTTTTTGTCGACCTTATTCACTATGTGTAAGCTTCAGTCATCAAATTTGGATAATACAAGGTGCGCATGAGTGTTTTCTGAGGCATTGGCAAAAAGTTAGTTTGGAGAAATCAAAACTTTTTATCTCTAATAATGTGAATAGAGGTTTATCGTTGTTAATAAGTAGAGAGAGCAGTATTAAGGTTTCTAAGAAGTTGGGGAAGTATCTCGGAATCCCAAGTTCTCCAAAAACGATTAACAAAGATACTTTTGGTGGGGTGCTCGAGCAAGCAACCTGGAGACTTAACTGGTTCAAGAGTAAGTCTCTAAGCTTTGTCGGGAGGATTAGATTTGGGACCCTCCAAAACTAAAGGAAGCATCATCTCGCTTTTATACTAGTTGGATGATGTTTTGAAGGTTTTCGAGAAGCTGCCACACTATGGTTTTACGAGCCTTAGTAGAGAGAGTATGTGTTATCTTGAGAAATCTCTTACAGTTGTTGAACAGGAAACTTCCATTAGGTGTATGGCTTTAAGCCTATGTTTTATCAAAATTGTTGGGACGTTGTTGGTGATTTGGTCTCAAATTTTGTTTTTGACTTGTTTACTATGGGAAAACTTCTAGAAGGGATTACTGACGTGTTTTTACATCTGATTGCCACGGTAATGAAACTTGAAACTATCATAAATTTATCATGCAAACAATGGCGACCCAATTGAAATAGTTTATGCTAAAGCTAATATGGCCATATCAACCGAACCGCATCCCGGAAGATAAAGCTTAGAGAATATAGACGAAGTACAAGAAGCACTTCATATTATGATCTTAACAAAAATCACAGAGGTTGGATGTTATTGAAGTTAGACCTCAAAAAACCATATGATCGTATTTATTTTGACTTCACTAAAGATACTTTTCAGGTCGTGCAGTATAGTGAATCGTGGGTCAATTGGATCATGAGCTGTGTGTCTGGCCTAACAATGACCTTCTACTATGGAATGGGGAAAAGAAAATACAAGAGGTTTTAAGCCACTACGAAGGCTACAACAGGGATATTGATTGTCTATATGTATGTGTACTCTCCATTAGGAGACCATATCATTTGATTGATCGACCAGGTGCAGACAACGAATATAAACCGAGTAAACTAATGTAAAACTTAAATTTATCATGAAAAGAATGGTGAGCCAATTGAAATAGTTTATGCTAAAGCTAATATGGCCAGATCAAGTGAGCTGCATCCTGGAAGATAAAGTGTGGACAATATTGACGTAGTACAAGAACCACTTCATATTATGAGGTGAACAAAAATCACAGTGGTTAGATGTTATTGAAGTTAGACCTCGAAAAACCATATGATCGTATTTATTTTGACTTCACTAAAGATACTTTTCAGGTCATGCAGTATAGTGATCGTGGGTCAATTGGATCATGAGCTATGTGTCTGGCAAACAAAGACCTTTTACTATGGAATAGGGAAAATAATATACAAGGGGTTTTAAGCCACTACGAAGGTTACAACAGGGATATTGATTGTCTATATGTATGTGTACTCTCCATTAGGATACTATATCATTTGATTGATCGACCAGGTGCATACAACGCATATAAACCGAGTAAACTATTGAGAGGGAGCCACATCTATCACATAATTGCTTTTTTGTCGACCTTATTCACTATGTGTATGCTTCAGTCATCAAATTCGGATAATACAAGGTGCGCCTCAGTGTTTTCTGAGGCATTGGCAAAAAGTTTGTTTGGAGAAATCAATTTTTTCTAACTCTAATAATGTGAATAGAGGTTTATCGGAGTTTATAAGTAGAGAGAGCAGTACTAAGGTTTCGAAGAAGTTGGGGAAGTATCTCGGAATCCCAAGTTCTCCAAAAACAATTAACAAAGATATTTTTGGTGGGGTGCTCGAGCAAGCAACCTGGAGACTTAACAAGTTCAAGAGTAAGTCTCTAAGCTTTGTCAGGAGGATTAGATTTGGGACCCGCCAAAACTAAAGGAAGCATCATCTCTCTATTATACTAGTTGGATGATGTTGTGAAGGTTTTCCAGAAGCTGCCACATGTTGGTTTTACGAGCCTTAGTAGAGAGAATATGTGTTTTCTTGAGAAATCTTTTACAGTTGTTGAACGGGAAAGTTCCATTAGCCGTATGGGTTTAATCCTATGTTTTATCAAAATTGTTGGGACATTGTTGGTTATTTGGTCTCACATTTTGTTTTTGACTTGTTTACTATGGGAAAACTTCTAGAAGGGATTACTGACGTGTTTTTACATCTGATTGCCACGGTAATGAAACTTGAAACTATCATAAATTTATCATGCAAACAATGGCGACCAATTGAAATAGTTTATGCTAAAGCTAATATGGCCATATCAACCGAACCGCATCCCGGAAGATAAAGCTTAGAGAATATAGACGAAGTACAAGAAGCACTTCATATTATGAGCTTAACAAAAATCATAGAGGTTATATGTTATATAAGTTAGACCTCGAAAAACCATATGATCGTATTTATTTTGACTTCACTAAAGATACTTTTCAGGTCGTGCAGTATAGTAATCGTGGGTCAATTGGATCATGAGCTGTGTGTCTGGCCTAACAAAGACCTTTTACTATGGAATAGGGAAAATAAAATACAAGGGGTTTTAAGCCACTACGAAGGCTACAACAGGGATATTGATTGTCTATATGTATGTGTACTCTCCATTAGGAGACCATATCATTTGATTGATCGACCAGGTGCAGACAAAGCATATAAACCGAGTAAACTATTGAGAGGGAGCCACATCTATTACATAGTTGCTTTTTTGTCGACCTTATTCACTATGTGTAAGCTTCAGTCATTAAATTTGGATAATACAAGGTGCGCATGAGTGTTTTATGAGGCATTGGCAAAAAGTTAGTTTGGAGAAATCAAAACTTTTTATCTCTAACAATGTGAATAGAGGTTTATCGTTGTTAATAAGTAGAGAGAGCAGTATTAAGGTTTCTAAGAAGTTGGGGAAGTATCTCGGAATCCCAAGTTCTCCAAAAACGATTAACAAAGATACTTTTGGTGGGGTGCTCGAGCAAGCAACCTGGAGACTTAACTGGTTCAAGAGTAAGTCTCTAAGCTTTGTCGGGAGGATTAGATTTGGGACCCTCCAAAACTAAAGGAAGCATCATCTCGCTTTTATACTAGTTGGATGATGTTTTGAAGGTTTTCGAGAAGCTGCCACACTATGGTTTTACGAGCCTTAGTAGAGAGAGTATGTGTTTTCTTGAGAAATCTCTTACAGTTGTTGAACAGGAAACTTCCATTAGGTGTATGGCTTTAAGCCTATGTTTTATCAAAATTGTTGGGACGTTGTTGGTGATTTGGTCTCAAATTTTGTTTTTGACTTGTTTACTATGGGAAAACTTCTAGAAGGGATTACTGACGTGTTTTTACATCTGATTGCCACGGTAATGAAACTTGAAACTATCATAAATTTATCATGCAAACAATGGCGACCCAATTGAAATAGTTTATGCTAAAGCTAATATGGCCATATCAACCGAACCGCATCCCGGAAGATAAAGCTTAGAGAATATAGACGAAGTACAAGAAGCACTTCATATTATGAGCTTAACAAAAATCACAGAGGTTAGATGTTATTGAAGTTAGACCTCGAAAAACGATATGATCGTATTTATTTTGACTTCACTAAAGATACTTTTCAGGTCGTGTAGTATAGTGAATCGTGGGTCAATTGGATCATGAGCTGTGTGTCTGGCCTAACAATGACCTTCTACTATGGAATGGGGAAAAGAAAATACAAGGGGTTTTAAGCCACTACGAAGGCTACAACAGGGATATTGATTGTATATGTGTATGTGTACTCTCCATTAGGAGACCATATCATTTGATTGATCGACCAGGTGCAGACAACGAATATAAACCGAGTAAACTAATGTAAAACTTAAATTTAGCATGAAAAGAATGGTGAGCCAATTGAAATAGTTTATGCTAAAGCTAATATGGCCAGATCAAGTGAGCTGCATCCTGGAAGATAAAGTGTGGACAATATTGACGTAGTACAAGAACCACTTCATATTATGAGGTGAACAAAAATCACAGTGGTTAGATGTTATTGAAGTTAGACCTCGAAAAACCATATGATCGTATTTATTTTGACTTCACTAAAGATACTTTTCAGGTCGTGCAGTATAGTGATCGTGGGTCAATTGGATCATGAGCTGTGTGTCTGGCCTAACAAAGACCTTTTACTATGGAATAGGGAAAATAATATACAAGGGGTTTTAAGCCACTACGAAGGTTACAACAGGGATATTGATTGTCTATATGTATGTGTACTCTCCATTAGGATACTATATCCTTTGATTGATCGACCAGGTGCAGACAACGCATATAAACCGAGTAAACTATTGAGAGGGAGCCACATCTATCACATAATTGCTTTTTTGTCGACCTTATTCACTATGTGTATGCTTCAGTCATCAAATTCGGATAATACAAGGTGCGCATGAGTGTTTTCTGAGGCAATGGCAAAAAGTTTGTTTGGAGAAATCAATTTTTTCTAACTCTAATAATGTGAATAGAGGTTTATCGGAGTTTATAAGTAGAGAGAGCAGTACTAAGGTTTCGAAGAAGTTGGGGAAGTATCTCGGAATCCCAAGTTCTCCAAAAACAATTAACAAAGATATTTTTGGTGGGGTGCTCGAGCAAGCAACCTGGAGACTTAACAAGTTCAAGAGTAAGTCTCTAAGCTTAGTCAGGAGGATTAGATTTGGGACCCGCCAAAACTAAAGGAAGCATCATCTCTCTATTATACTAGTTGGATGATGTTGTGAAGGTTTTCCAGAAGCTGCCACATGTTGGTTTTACGAGCTTTAGTAGAGAGAATATGTGTTTTCTTGAGAAATCTTTTACAGTTGTTGAACGGGAAAGTTCCATTAGCCGTATGGGTTTAATCCTATGTTTTATCAAAATTGTTGGGACATTGTTGGTTATTTGGTCTCACATTTTGTTTTTGACTTGTTTACTATGGGAAAACTTCTAGAAGGGATTACTGACGTGTTTTTACATCTGATTGCCACGGTAATGAAACTTGAAACTATCATAAATTTATCATGCAAACAATGGCGACCCAATTGAAATAGTTTATGCTAAAGCTAATATGGCCATATCAACTGAACCGCATCCCGGAAGATAAAGCTTAGAGAATATAGACGAAGTACAAGAAGCACTTCATATTATGAGCTTAACAAAAATCACAGAGGTTATATGTTATTGAAGTTAGACCTCGAAAAACCATATGATCGTATTTATTTTGACTTCACTAAAGATACTTTTCAGGTCGTGCAGTATAGTGAATCGTGGGTCAATTGGATCATGAGCTGTGTGTCTGGCCTAACAATGACCATCTACTATGGAATGGGGAAAAGAAAAGACAAGGGGTTTTGAACCACTACGAAGGCTACAACAGGGATATTGATTGTCTATATGTATGTGTACTCTCCATTTGGAGACTATATCATTTGATTGATCGACCAGGTGCAGACAAAGCATATAAACCGAGTAAACAATTGAGAGGGAGCCACATCTATTACATAGTTGCTTTTTTGTCGACCTTATTCACAATGTGTATGCTTCAGTCATCAAATTCGGATAATACAAGGTGCGCATGAGTGTTTTCTGAGGCATTGGCAAAAAGTTTGTTTGGAGAAATCAATTTTTTCTAACTCTAATAATGTGAATAGAGGTTTATCGGAGTTTATAAGTAGAGAGAGCAGTACTAAGGTTTCGAAGAAGTTGGGGAAGTATCTCGGAATCCCAAGTTCTCCAAAAACAATTAACAAATATATTTTTGGTGGGGTGCTCGAGCAAGCAACCTGGAGACTTAACAAGTTCAAGAGTAAGTCTTTAAGCTTTGTCAGGAGGATTAGATTTGGGACCCGCCAAAACTATAGGAAGCATTATCTCGCTATTATACTAGTTGGATGATGTTGTGAAGGTTTTCCAGAAGCTGCCACATGTTGGTTTTACGAGCTTTAGTAGAGAGAATATGTGTTTTCTTGAGAAATCTTTTATAGTTGTTGAACGGGAAATTTCCATTAGCCGTATGGGTTTAATCCTATGTTTTATCAAAATTGTTGGGACATTGTTGGTTATTTGGTCTCACATTTTGTTTTTGACTTGTTTACAATGGGAAAGCTTCTAGAAGGGACAACTGGCGTGTTTTAGGTTCTGATTGCCAAGGTAATGAAAATCGAAACCATCATACATTTCGCTTAGTTAGTCTTTATAATGTACAACTTAAATTTATCATGAAAACAATGGTGAGCCAATTGAAATAGTATATGCTAAAGCTAATATGGCCAGATCAAGTGAGCTGCATCCCGGAAGATAAAGTGTGGACAATATTGACGTAGTACAAGAACCACTTCATATTATGAGGTGAACAAAAATTACAGTGGTTAGATGTTATTGAAGTTAGACCTCGAAAAACCATATGATCGTATTTGTTTTGACTTCAATAAAGATACTTTTCAGGTCGTGCAGTATAGTAATCGTGGGGCAATTGGATCATGAGCTGTGTGTCTGGCCTAACAAAGACCTTTTACTATGGAATAGGGAAAATAAAATACAAGGGGTTTTAAGCCACTACGAAGGCTACAAAAGGGATATTGATTGTCTATATGTATGTGTACTCTCCATTAGGAGACCATATCATTTGATTGCTCGACCAGGTGCAGACAAAGCATGTAAACCGAGTAAACTATTGAGAGGGAGCCACATCTATTACATAGTTGCTTTTTTGTCGACCTTATTCACTATGTGTAAGCTTCAGTCATCAAATTTGGATAATACAAGGTGCGCATGAGTGTTTTCTGAGGCATTGGCAAAAAGTTAGTTTGGAGAAATCAAAACGTTTTATCTATAATAATGTGAATAGAGGTTTATCGTTGTTTATAAGTAGAGAGAGCAGTATTAAGGTTTCTAAGAAGTTGGGGAAGTATCTCGGAATCCCAAGTTCTCCAAAAACGATTAACAAAGATACTTTTGGTGGGGTGCTCGAGCAAGCAACCTGGAGACTTAACTGGTTCAAGAGTAAGTCTCTAAGCTTTGTCGGGAGGATTAGATTTGGGACCCTCCAAAACTAAAGGAAGCATCATCTCGCTTTTATACTAGTTGGATGATGTTTTGAAGGTTTTCGAGAAGCTGCCACACTATGGTTTTACGAGCCTTAGTAGAGAGAGTATGTGTTTTCTTGAGAAATCTCTTACAGTTGTTGAACGGGAAACTTCCATTAGGTGTATGGCTTTAATCCTATGTTTTATCAAAATTGTTGGGACGTTGTTGGTGATTTGGTCTCACATTTTGTTTCTGACTTGTTTACTATGGGTAAACTTCTAGAAGGGATTACTGACATGTTTTTACATCTGATTGCCACGGTAATGAAACTTGAAACTATCATAAATTTATCATGCAAACAATGGCGACCCAATTGAAATAGTTTATGCTAAAGCTAATATGGCCATTTCAACCGAACCGCATCCCGAAAGATAAAGCTTAGAGAATATAGACGAAGTACAAGAAGCACTTCATATTATGAGCTTAACAAAAATCACAGAGGTTAGATGTTATTGAAGTTAGACCTCGAAAAACCATATGATCGTATTTATTTTGACTTCACTAAAGATACTTTTCAGGTCGTGCAGTATAGTGAATCGTGGGTCAATTGGATCATGAGCTGTGTGTCTGGCCTAACAATGACCTTCTACTATGGAATGGGGAAAAGAAAAGACAAGGGGTTTTAAGCCACTACGAAGGCTACAACAGGGATATTGATTGTCTATATGTATGTGTACTCTCCATTAGGAGACCATATCATTTGATTGATCGACCAGGTGCAGACAACGCATATAAACCGAGTAAACTAATGTACAACTTAAATTTATCATGAAAACAATGGTGAGCCAATTGAAATAGTTTATGCTAAAGCTAATATGGCCAGATCAAGTGAGCTGCATCCTGGAAGATAAAGTGTGGACAATATTGACGTAGTACAAGAACCACTTCATATCATGAGGTGAACAAAAATCACAGTGGTTAGATGTTATTGAAGTTAGACCTCGAAAAACCATATGATCGTATTTATTTTGACTTCACTAAAGATACTTTTCAGGTCGTGCAATATAGTAATCGTGAGTCAATTGATTCATGAGCTGTGTGTCTGGCCTAACAAAGACCTTTTACTATGGAATAGGGAAAATAATATACAAGGGGTTTTAAGCCACTACGAAGGTTACAACAGGGATATTGATTGTCTATATGTATGTGTACTCTCCATTAGGAGACTATATCATTTGATTGATCGACCATGTGCAGACAAAGCATATAAACCGAGTAAACTATTGAGAGGGAGCCACATCTATTACATAGTTGCTTTTTTGTCGACCTTATTCACTATGTGTATGCTTCAGTCATCAAATTCAGATAATACAAGGTGCGCATGAGTGTTTTATGAGGCATTGGCAAAAAGTTAGTTTGGAGAAATCAAAACTTTTTATCTCTAATAATGTGAATAGAGGTTTATCGTTGTTTATAAGTAGAGAGAGCAGTATTAAGGTTTCTAAGAAGTTGGGGAAGCATCTCGGAATCCCAAGTTCTCCAAAAACGATTAACAAAGATACTTTTGGTGGGGTGCTCGAGCAAGCAACCTGGAGTATTAACTGGTTCAAGAGTAAGTCTCTAAGCTTTGTCGGGAGGATTAGATTTGGGACCCTCCAAAACTAAAGGAAGCATCATCTCGCTTTTATACTAGTTGGATGATGTTTTGAAGGTTTTTGAGAAGCTGCCACACTATGGTTTTACGAGCCTTAGTAGAGAGAGTATGTGTTTTCTTGAGAAATCTCTTACAGTTTC
>JAKUCM010003967.1:0-51021 GCA_023374145.1 Lepidium sativum | reverse complement strand
AATGTGGTTAAGACCATAGAGTTAGCGACGATGAGTTTGTGAATTGCCACTCCTTGGTAAAACCGTCTGTGTTCTAGGGCCAACCCGATAAGCCCCAAGATCGACATCATCACTTCTTCCACAAACCGTCCTTGGAGCCATTAGACTCATTCCTTTCCACAAATTTCTAATACTCACTTTTCTCACAAACCCATTCTCCTTCCTACTGTCATATTCAAGCTTCTGTTCCAATACATCATGATCAGAATGATGACGATAACCATTCCAGTAAACACTAGTTGGTAACGAACCCTCATCAATCCTCTTAGAGATGCTCTTAATCTCGTAAGGGTCAAGAAGCTTAGAGAACTTGGACGTTTCGTGATCTCCATGCAACAAATGATTAGTATACGTTTTAGAAACCCTATTCTCGGAGAGGATCATGTTCTTATTGGCCTCAAGCTTGTACCGTGAAGGTCTAGGTGTTCTTGTAGCTCTTGTTTTGAGATCGAACTCTCTCATCATTGGTTTTCCTTCGTTTCTCTGATACCAAGCCCACGCGGCAGCTTTCACCGTCGCGAGTTCATCATCTCCTCCTCCTCCTTTTCCTTTACCTCCGGTGAATAGTGCCTGAGACCATCTCTTCTTTCTCCTATTGTTGTTGCTTCTGGTGATGTTTTTCTTCTCGGACATAATTGGTTTTGTTGAAATGTAGTAGTTGGCGAATGGAAGCATACTTTCATTGATTAAAGTTTTTTTGGATTTGTGGATTTTGAAGGCGACACGTAAATAGATGTTGAAGTGAAAGGCTGAGAAAAAAAACAAAATGAATATTTATAAAAATAATGAATACGCGTGTTACTAAAATATATGTGAAAATTGACTAATGAAAATAGGAGAAAGAGTAGTTGTAGTACGTAGTTGTTTGCTTTTGGGTCCATTGGTGGCTAAAAGCAATTATTCTAGAGAAAGTGTTGTATTTTTGTAGTTGGAGGTATATTCTTCTTTTTGTATCTGCATTTTTTCTTATTGGATTTTGTATAATAAAAAACTATTCAAATCACCATTTTCTTAGATAAATAAAATGTCAGATGACAAAAAAAAAGTTCACCATTTTCTTTTTATATTTTACCTTCTATATTTGAAAAATATATGTTAATACCAATATCAAAAATATTATACAATATTTGAGGGGCTTTTATAATCCAAAGAGTTTCTGATTTCCATCTAGAAATAGCTTTCGCTACGTATTTTTAGCTTGTAGTGTTTGTGGTCTTTCGAAAAATTGAATCGACGTAAACTATATAATGTTTTAGCAACCAAAATTAAAATAAAATATAACGAATTACAACATAAAAAATTATATTGATATATAATATTTTATCATAATAATATATATTTTGTCACAATATAAAGGTACCGTTATAAACTTGTGGCGATTTGTAAATGGTTATAATAAAAATGTTACAAATACATATTATTAACAAATAATTCACAATATACTTGTGACAAATAAATTTAATAACAATTTTGTCATAAATTGTTATAAAATAAAATCACAATAATTCGTAACAAATAAAATTTGTAACAAAATTGTATATAATTGTCATGAATTATTACTAATATTCATAAATTATTACTAATATTCATAATTACAGTATACTTGACAATAGCTCAGATTTTTGTAGTGAGTGAATAACTTGATATTCATGAAATAATATTTAATGTAGTGATTAACTATTAATATCTCGAAATATAGAAACTAACAATGGCACACATGCATAAAAGACATAAATACCCTCAGCGAAATGTGGTGGAAGAGAGAAGATAAAACACTAAATGATATGGTCCCGTTCATTACCCGGTAATACATATTATATCCAGATAACATATTTATTATCGGCTAACATAAAATTTAATACCTTTTACCATATTTCTTACATGAGTAACATATTTATTACATGTTAACATAAAATATATGACATGATAATATAGTTATTATCCGGTAAAATAGATTGTACACCGGTAACATATTTAGTTATTCATTAATTTATTTATTACATGTATAACATATTTATTATCTGCTAGCTTAAAGTAATGTTATTACATTTATTATTTTCTAAATTATATATATTACCAGTGAAGTAATGTATAATCCACTAACTTATATGTTTTACTCCTTAACCGTATATTACCTTAGTAGCACACAAAATACCTGCTAAGTTATATATATTACCCGTTAAACTATATATTAGACGATAAAAAATTGATTACCGGTTAACCCAAATCGCATCTCCCAAAAAGTAGATCAATCCACTTGAAGACGTTATAGGGTGCATTGATCGGAAAGGAAGGAAATCGAGATTGAATTTGAACTACTGATTCTGCTTTGGATCATATACATGAATATATCTCTCCATTCAAGTTTCTCCAAGCAAACCTAATTACTGTGAGTGGTCGTGAAATTTGTTAATGTATATGAGAAAAGTTTCGATTGACTTCTTCATGGAGATCCAACATCCTACATCAATTGATTTTATCCTAAAATCAATTTCAGTGAGAAATAGAGAGAAAGGAAAAAATGAGAGAAAGGAAGAAGCATGAGAGATAAAGACATAATTGAGGAATAAGGAAAAAAGAAGGAACATAATATGAAATGAGAGAGGTTCGTGAGGGCTTAAAGGTCTTTATTGGCAAGCACAGTAACCTATGATGGTGAGACAAATAGTGACATCTAATTTAGACCTAAGATCATCTCCATTGGAATTGCTTAATAAAATTTTTTAATAATATAAAAATGAAAAATAATAAAAAAGTACGAGAGAAGATAAAAGAGGTTCTTAATGAACCAAATTAAAAACCTAAATTTTTTAAATAAAAAACCTTATCTTATATTTGTGATCATTTAATTGGTCAACTTTTAAAATAAAATAAAATTTAAACAACAAATAAATTTTCATAAGAATAATAATATTATAATATTTTAGAATCTATCAATAGAGGTGGTATAAATTTCTCAAATATAAATTGCTGAAAAATATAGGGTGAATTAGGGCAATAACCGTTAAATATATCTAATTATGTAAGTAGCATGCTATAGTTTTGTAGGTCTTTATTGACTCCCAAATGGACGAAAAAGCCCCTACTCATGGAGAGAGATACGTTATACGCATGCATTCGACTGTATGACACAAGGCTTATTCTAAAAGAATTGAGTTATTCTAAAAGGTAACAGCTTTGTTATTTTTTAAGAAGGCATTTTATTTTTGTGATTGTTTTATTTTGTTTATGATTATATGGAGGTCATTTTGTATATGTTCATCTGTTCTGAAACCCTGCAAGTTCTGTTTGTTATTTGCTAAGAAGCCAATTTACTTATGTGATATATAGTCTTATGACCCTGCAACTTGTATATAAAGTACAAATTACAATTTTGTTGTACAAAGCCCCTTTTTATTATATATTTTAATAGGTTTCTTTTCAAAGAAATAAGATGTAGAATGTTGAGGTTAATTCAACTTAGACTTTATACTCATTTCTCTTGATGATTTTCAAATGTCATGACAGAACTTTAGCACCGATTGTATTGAATATGTTATTTTGTCTGCCAATTTGATGTAATTTATTAATATTACATAATTCTATAATAGTTTTCGCAAATTACTCTGTGCATTTCAATAACAAGTAATGAAATAGGTTGAATCAATTTCTCTTATATAGAACCAAATATTGTTTAAAATTCTCCCTAATGCACAGTAAATAGTTAAGTCAGAGAAATAGCATAACTGAATTGAAAGCCTAATGATGGTAAAAATGTTCACAATTATACAAGAATCATTCTCTTATGCTTTTCAGTTTGAATAAAAAGATTTGAGCAATGTGATAAAAAACTTTGGTCGTGATGATGTTTCCGGTTGGTTCTGTTCAAGTGATACTTGACCACAACTGAAACGACTTTTAACAGAATAAAACCATAATGATTGAACTACCTTTGATGCTTTTGCATGAAAGTCTTGTAAGAGTTCAAGTAAAGTCTTCCCTTGCCACGGTTATATAACAAGTGCCTATCGAGTTATCCAACTTCGGCCACAAATCTTTTTAATGCCATTCTCTTTCATTTTGTCCCTAAGAAGACCAACGTCTACCCACCGGTCTAAAGCTGCATAAATATTTGACAGAAGCACGTAACTACCAGCACTTTTTGGCTCAAGCTCAAAGAGTTGCCTTGCAACTACTTCTGCTATCTCAGTATTCCCATGTACACTGCAACCACCTAAAAGCGAACCCCAAGCACTAGCATGGGCTTCAACGGGCATGGATTTGATAAGCTCATACGCCTCTCTAAGCTTTCCAGTCTGGCTAAGAAGATTCACAATGCATGAATAATGATCGGGAGATGCCACAATGGAATATTCTTTTTGCATTAACTCGAAATACCTTATTCCATCCTCAACAAGCCCAGCTAGGCCACAAATTTTCAGTATTACTGTGAAGGCAACCTTATCAGGAAGGATACCTTCATCTACCATTTTCTCAAACAGTCGTACAGCTTCAACTCCGCACCCATGAATAGCCATTCCTTCCATCATTGAACAGTATGAAACACAATCCCGTTGAGGCATCTCTTCAAACAATTTGGCAGCTCTTTCCATGTGGTCACACTTGGCATTCATGTCTATCAAAGCAGGTATAACGTAATGACTAGAAAATTTATTCCTGCTTTGGTGCACATAAGAATCAACCTGTTCACATAATTCAAAACAGCCCAGCTGAGAACACGCTGACATCAAACCCACCATTATAAACTCATCGGGTTGGACATTCTTGGCACTCATTTCCCCGAAGACCTTAAAAGCTTCATTCGGCTGGCCGTTCTGTGCATAACCAGATATTAAAGCTGACCATGCCCTAACATCCACATCCTTCGCTTGGTCAAACAAATTCTGCGCAGAAACCATATCACCACCTTTAGCATATCCCTCAATTATGGAAGTATACGAAATTATATCTTTCTTAGGCATTTCATCAAACAGTTTTTTAGCATTAACCAAATCACCGGATTTAACCAACCCATCAACCAAAGCATTCCAAGATCCCAAATTACGCTCAGGCATAAGATCAAACATCTTCTTTGCTTCCTCTAACTCTCCAGATTTCATATACGCTACAATCAAAGCTGTCCACGTAACTGCATTTCTTTCAGACATTCCACCAAACACTTTACGTGCACTCAATAAATCCTTGCATTTGCCATAGAAATCAACAAAACTTGTAGCCAAAACAACATCTTTATCAAACCCAACTCGCAGAACCAAGCCATGAACCGATGACCCAACACGAAGCTCTCCATTGTTAGAACAAACTTTCATAACCATAGGGAAAGTATACTCATCAGGTTGAGCCAATCCTGTTCTCATCATACGCACAAGAAGCGAAACCGTCTCAGAGAGGAGAAACCTATTCGAATATCCTTTGATAAATCGATTCCAGAGATAAGTAGATGGATGAGGAACACGCTCAAAAACAGAGGAAGAGTAAGAAAGAGAGGCAGAAGACGATGAGATGAAGATGGAGATGAGATTCTGATCTTGCTCAAGACCTTTACGGATGATTCGGGCATGGATTTGATTAAGATGGGTCTCAGATTTGCAGAGCTTTAAGAGGGTTTCGATTGACGGCAAAGAACACAAAGATGATCTCTTGATCATTCGGCTCGCATGTACCACACATATGTATGCTTGTATGTTCTTGTCATAACAAGAATGTTGGTGGGTTCCAATTGACCATAGATTCCGACCAGAATGGCTCTTTGTAGAACATACCACAGTTAAACTTAAATTCCTAAAGCTGATTCCTTTGGGGAGAGGGTTTAGGGTTTATAAGGCAGAGAAATATCCTTTAAAATTCAAATGCTTAAGTTCTCTTCTCCGTTTGACTGACAATTTTGGTTTTGGAACTTGATCGCCAAACCGTAGTTGAATTAGGTCTGGGCCTTAAGGATTTGGGCCTGGGCCTGAAACAATTCTTATTTGGGTCTAGCCTTATAGGCCTTTTAGACTCAATGTTTTCACACTTTACTCCACGTAAGCATCACTTAGATATGACTTAGTTTTATTTTCAAACACCAAATCACATCTTCATACACAGTAATGTGCCATTAGAATTAGCGACTAAGTAATATACATAAATTAGAGAGGTTTATTATTATTTTGTGTGGCATAGTATAGTATGACTAATGTTAAGTGGTGAGGTTACCAACTTAAATCTCATTCAATACATGGCTATTTCGCCAATTTCGATCTTCTTTGGTTTGATTCAGATAAGTGAATAAGATAAGTTTTTGTTTTTGTTTGTCTTCGCCTAGTTCTTAACTAAGGACCGGTGCCATGAGCAAGTGGCTATTGTCACTAGACCGCAAATCATAATAGTTTTTTTTTGTCAATCAACAAATAACCCAAACCTATTTCTAAATTTTCCATTAACTACCACATGTAGTAGGATGAAACTGAATTTCAATTGCCTAAACTATTAGTTGTGATATTTAACCGACTCTCAAACAATCATAAAAGATTTTGTTAGAGAAAAAGTAGTGTCCATTAAAGTTTGGGATAAAATAAATATAAAATATAGTTGGGCTGGAATTCAAACAGAAGGGTAATAAGTTATCCATCCTATAGCCTCAATAGGAATATATAATTGACAATTGGATCACTATGCAATCCTTATTTAAGAGATTTTAAGAAGAAGCTTTTAGCCTCTATTATGCGAACTAAGATCGATTTCAATTAGACTGACTTCTTCCTTCAGCTCAGCTAAAGAAAGAGAACTTTCCTTAGAGTTAAGAGTTGTTTCTTTGCTGGCCAATAAAGCTGAGAGATGTTTAAGACATGATAGGTATTCAGACTTTACTTCAGGAGAATCTTTCAGTTTAGTTCCACAACCAAACTGCGGAAAAACAAAGAAGCAAAATCAGAAACAAGGTTCAGCGTCCGACGTTCTCTTTAGACACTATCGAAATTCTTTTCGTTCAGTGACAGATTCTTTAGTGTCTAGTTCTAATGAGAGCTTGTGATTTATAAGCATTCTTTAGTTAATTAGTTAAAGTTTAGTATATGTAATGGATCATCCAGAGTTTTGCCAGGGATTCACTCAGATGATCTCTAGGTTTTAGGCTCGTAAGCCAGATTTATGATTATGAAGATATCAGTTGTTTACCTCTTTGTAAGCTGTAATACATTGAATAAGTGAATCTTCAACAGCACGTTGATTTTCTTCCTGCAGTGTCATAAATCAAAAAGGTTTTTTCTTTAGAGTAAAGCATCAACGCGAAGTCATGTTAGTGTTCATCATAAAGTCAAGTACATAAAACCTAATGAAATCAGCAGAAACTTTGCGTCTGAATCTATAATAATTTGCATTTGACTGTATTCAACAGTTGCATTGCAGTACTAACCTTTGGCTCCTGAATCTCATTTTTGGTCATCTCTAAAGTTGCAAGACTTTCAAGAGATTGCAGCTGTAAAGAAATAGAAAAAGTCTTAAAACATGTTGTCCTTATGAAAATCAAACACAAATATACATATTATTGTTGTTTCCACAGCGACCAACCAGTATGACTAAACCAGCGTGTTCATAATTCCTTAAAGTACCACTGGATTGTCTATTTTTCTGCTCTTTGCTCTTTTGGTTTGTCAGCTTAAGTAGAACGTCTCTTGCTATCCTGGTTCCACCACAACCAAGTATTCCGTCAGTATAAGCTGAGACCAGAGAGCTAGTAGAGAAAGCTAAACAGATACCAACCTAGCTGAATTTTCAAGATAACTCTTTGCTTTTTCTAGTTTAGATAGAGCTTCACTGTTACTAGTTCTTTCCAAGTGACTAGCCTGAAGCATAAGCGTCTTTCCGATGTGCAGCAAGTTTCCACCTATCTATTAATCGCAGAGAGGAGAGAAGATGAATACTCACTTCATTTCCTATATAATGAAGAATTTTTTACACAATAGACTTAACCTGGATATGTCCTTCTGGAAGTAAAGTTTTTTGGGTATTGAGACACCTAATAGGAATTCATCATAGATCTTTAGCTCTATACATTTGAGGATCATCATATTAATCTGATAACGCAATCAAGTATCAAAAGTTTATGTGCTCACTTTTCAAAAAGTTCTAGAGCTTCTGTGAGCTGCCCAGATAATCGTAAAGTGAGGGCTAATGCTTCGGTTGCGATTAGTGCCTCCATTGAGTTCCATCCCTGTGACAGTATATAGCCATTAATAAAACCAGATTAGTAAGTTGGAGTTTGCAGGGGACATATAAGGATGAAGCAAAACAGAAGGAAAGTAGTATGTTGAATCGGTAGAAGAAAATCCCAAACGACTATCTAAGGATAATCAATGAAGTAAGCAAAACCAACCTTTGATAATTCCATCATGTGCAATATTTTCCTCTGCACATTTTCAGCATCTACCAAACGATTGGATCGTACATATATCTGGAACAACGGACGAAAAAGTAAAATCACTAAAAATTCAGAATCACGAGTCAATCTATTCACCAACACCAGATGTTGACAACTGTGAAATCTATAAGCTAATAAATTCTGTGGTTTCCATCGTGATGGTTCTTGTCCAAATCAAATGCATCCTAAAGATAGAAGGCGATATCCATATTACATGCAAAGTTTATGGCAACTATACTAAACCTGAGAAAGATATCTCAGTCTCCTGATATATGTCATGGACTCTCCTTGACCACCTTCCTACATCACAAAAACCAAAAATACAATTGGAAAACATCCAATAGAAAAAAACCAAACGTCAAAATGACACATGTCAGTTAACATTAAATTTCTGACATGCCTCAAGTATCTTAAGAGAATCCAGAATAAGAGCTTCTGCATCTTTATCTTTTCCTTGCAGGTGTAATACCTGTTAAATATCAGAATATATGTTAGAAGGAAGTTTACGATCGAAGATAATATGCACTTTATCACATGTCCGAACAGGCGAGAGGAAAATATAAAGTTCAAAGTAACAATATGCAGCATCTATCCGGGTCAAGACGAATAACTAAATTTGTGGGTAAATATGCATGAAGCTTAAGAAAAGAAATGTACCATTCAGTATAAGTTTTAATTGCTCATGAAGATTTATATAAGCATGAACCAATGAAATATGAGAGTACCGTTCCAAGATGATACATTGTCTCTGCGTAATCCGGATGATTATATCCCAAGACTCGTCCTTTCATCTGGATGGGAGTCCAAGGAAATAATATAAAAAACTATACATTGTAACACGTGCTAAGTATGAGTTGAAAATAATATAAATTAATAACCACATCCATACCTTTAAAGCACGCTGCACAGGAAGCAATCAACAAGAAAATCAAGAAGATATAGTTAGCATCACAGAATGGAAAGTTTATCAGTTGAACTTATGGTGGTAGTATAATAACCTATCGTAGATAGTATATAATAGAAAAACAACAAGATCTACAAGCATCCAAGTACATTTTCCAGGGATGTTGAAAATTCTAGTAAACTTAGGATCCAGTATTTAAGAAAAAGAGAGGTAAACCACACAAATATTTTATTTCGAAATTCCATTTGGACCAATTATCTGATTCTAGCAACTAGACTTCAATATGTAACAAGTAACATTCCCTATCCTCATAACAACTTCATCTCCTTGTATATAGCATGTAACGTTCACCGACTCGGTCCCGTCCACTCTTCTTATTTTGATTTTTTAAAGAACAGTAACCACAGACATCTTAATCTCCATACCAACACAATGCCACACAAATAGGCAAGCAAGGGACTATACATGACCAATCTGGATTTGATGCTTTGTTTTGCGGAGATAAACAACAAAACTAAGATTGTGATTACCTCATAGCATGCACGAGCTTCCCCCAGTTTTCGCTGGACAAGATAGAATTGTCCAAGGTTGTGTAGAGTTGCACCAACACTCGCATTGTTAAGAATATTGTTAGATGAATGAAGGGTCTATCAACAAAAAGTTATATAGAACTGATATTTCTAAATGTCGCATGACTTCCAATCTAGGCAGTGAGAATCATAAAGATCACTAAGAAGGCCAAACATAAACCGATAAACGGACACAGAGAGCACTTAAAGGGGATTTTTAAATGTTATGTCAGGTAGAACCCTAAAAGGGGGATCTCATATAACAAAAATATACCAGGAAAGTCAGCAAGTTTCCAGTAATATGATGGGTCCTCAGCTAAATAATCGGTGTTGTATATAATACATCGAGTGAGAATTTACAATGTGTGGGGAAGTTCAATCAAGTGGCAATCATTTCACAAAGTAACTGCTCAAAAGATGCTGATCTCTCACCGCACATCTTCAGGGCCATAGGACTCCTCCAATATACTAACAGCTTCCAGGTACAAGGGCTCTGCTTTGTCGAATTCTTTCTTCACTCTATATAATTCTGCCTTACATAACACAAGGAAAAAATAGGGCAATTAGTCAAAGAAAATAAAAAGTTAACAAGTGTTGAAACGCCGAGCGCTGTTTAAATGAATGAAATTAGGAAAAAATTGACTCTCCCAAATAAGAAGGAAACTTCTCAGAAAGAGATTGGTCAGGAACTCATTGCTCTAAAACATATATCAACAGACAGAGAATTTGTAAATAAACAAGGAAATATATATTCCGCAGCCTGAAAACAAATAAAATGCTAAACATTTATCCCGAGAGGACCATACACGAGGTGCTGATACACTGTTCATGCATATCATAAATCAAGTACGAACCAAGGAAATGAACATAGAGTTTATAAGAGCTGAATAAAGCCCAGAAATACCAACCAGATTGTTGCATGCAGATGCAACATGTGGATCCCTCTCTCCAAAACCTTCCTTAGCTTCTTGTATTGCCGAAGTGAAAAGCCTCTCAGCCGGCTCTAGTTTCCCCTACAAGATTGAGCAAAGTATCTACTAAGCTAAACAAATAGCTAAAACGAAGAAAGAAAAACAAATTGAGCATCATTTTTCAAACACTAACCTGAAAGAAATGATCTCTTCCACTATCAGTAAACACCCTCCATTTAGAAGTGTGTATATTAGAAACAACCGAACCGTCCTCAATTCTTTCTAGCCCAGTATCGCCACTCTCATCCACATTATCTTTAGATTTATCACCTTCATCCTCGGCCAATACAGTGTTCCCACAAAACCCAAGAATTGCTAAAAAGGAAGGAAACATATCAAATACAGAAAAAGTGCGAAAAATAAGAATCAGAACGTCACAAAATATGAACATTGAGCATACATACGCACCAGCTTGCACAGAAAAGATGGTCCAAAGCCGAGGATCCATAAGGTGTAAATTCGTTCTATGGCCTCCAGAACCATTCTGATATGAAATTCTCGGTTTACCTACAATTAATCCGTTGAATTCGTAAGACTCCTCCTAGCTTCTAAACTTTGAGTATCTAAAAGGATGAAGATGGTTACCCAAAACTCTGAGATCGCATTGAATCAAAATGTACCATTTTTCCAAAGAACACTAATACAGTACAAACATTTTCAGGTATAGAGAAAATTGTTACACGATTCTAATTCAAGTTTCCAGTAAAATGTAACTCAATCAAATTCAATTACTGTGTAACCCACTAAAAAAAATCAACTTTATAGGAAATAAAATTCCAACAGAAACAACGCATAGGTCAAGAAGAATTATTGCAAGGAAAATCTCAAGCAGTGGACGAAGTTTCACAAGCAAGAGTGAAGGTAAAGTCCAAAAATGTCATCATAATCGGCTTCGATGAAGAGAAGAAACAGATTCGAAAAACGGAATAAATTACCGGAGAGTGAATTAGCAGAACTGGTATAGATCGGAGCCCGGGAAGAAGAGAAGGAACGTGAAGTCCGATGAGTTCCTCTGCGAAGAGTCGACAAAATTCGAAGCAGAAACATGGTTGAACTTGAAGAATCCTCAAACCCTCGAATTTTGTGAATTGCGCTCGGTAGGACTTAACCATAAGTGGATTGCACCGCTTTTAATTACTATTCATTACTAAACCGGAATTATGGCTAAACCGAATATTTTTTACTCTTAAAATTAGTTGGCTTAGCCTCTCTCACGCAGAACATTCATTCAAAGCCTACCCAGAGTTTCCAATAATTGTACCATGAATCTTCTTTTCGATGTGAAAGCATTTTATAGAATGAATCAGCCCTTTCCAGATAATATTTATTCATAATAATACAGAGAAAGGTTTTCAATAGATGAAAAATAATAAAAACCAAAACACAAATTAAAACACACAGCAAATCTTGACTTATTCTGAGACAATGCTCGAGTGAAACACACTAAAGTTGAATCTTGCAAGAAGACACAATTGAGTGAAACTCGAGATGTTCTTGTTCTGATCATCAAGGGTTCCAGAGGATTGTGGTCTCTGCAATCATGGAAGTGACAATGTAAGGGTCCATGTTCGAGGCTGGTCTTCTGTCTTCAAAGTATCCTTTCCCATCTCTCTCTGTATCACGTCCAACACGGACAGATGCTCCACGGTTTGCAACACCCTATATTCAACATTTCAACACAAAATCAATCCCAAATTGTTGTTGTAATTCGACTATTCGATAAACTGCAATGTTGTTAGTTTACCCATAAGAAAGTGTTGATGTCAGCAGTCTCATGCTTTCCAGTGAGACGACGTTCATTGCCTTCACCATAAGCTGCAATGTGTTCTTTGTGTCTCAGTCCCAATTTATCAATTGCCTTCAAGATAACCTCGTAACCGCCATCTTCCCTCATTGACTTGGTACTGAAACAATTAGCATTTTAGTTCTGTGACAGCAAAAAGATCAAAAGATGGAATATATCAATTGATTCTTGACATGTACCTGTAATTGCAGTGAGCACCAGCACCGTTCCAGTCACCAGGAATTGGTTTCGGGTCAAAAGATACAATCACACCAGCAATCTCAGTGATCCTCTGTATAAAATAAACGAAGTCTTAGTAATTGAAAATCTATAAAACAACCATTAAAGCTATGTTGAATCATTAAACTTACCTCCAAAATGTAGCGAGCGATCCAGATTTCATCACCAGCCGAGATACCCACAGAAGGACCCACTTGGAACTCCCACTGTCTCAACATAAAGATTTGGTGATCATTAACATATGCAAAATATTGAAACTTTAAGATCATAATTGTATATCACAAGGTACAAAAAATTGAATATTTATGCAAAAATTCTCAACTTTAAGGTCATTAATGAATATCCGAAGGGACAAAAGATCAAAGCTTGGTTGCAAAAATTACCTGACCAGGCATGACTTCTCCATTGATACCACTAATGTTGATTCCAGCGTATAAGCAAGCCTTGTAGTGAGAATCAACTATGTCTCTCCCAAAAGATTTGTCTGCTCCAATACCACAATAGTATGGTCCCTGCAACACATATTCATTTAAAACTTCAGAAAAATCGAACAATAAGAAACAAAACCAGTTATATATCTATCTTCACCTGAGGGCCGGGGAAACCACCAATAGGCCAACCAACAGGCCACTTCACATCTTTCTGAAGTAAAGTGTACTCTTGCTCAATACCGTACCATGGCACTTCAGTTACCACATCAGGGTGGCTAAAGACCTTAGCTGCAGCATGTCTTTTGTTAGTTGGGATTGGTTCACCAGCTGGAGTGTATGCATCACACATAACCTGATCAAAAACCATAAAGATTATGATGGATGCAATAAAGTATAGATGCAACAAGAGATACCAAAGTACTTGACAAAACTCACCAGAATGTTGTTTCCTTTACGGAAAGGATCTTTGAATATGGCTTGAGGGCTAATAGAAGACACATATAAAACATTAGGAGATTAATAAACAGCAACCGAAAGAGAAGGAGTTCGTATAAGATTAAGAAAGAGAAGAGTATTAACTATAAGATGACTTCACTGTCTTCACCAGGAGCTTGACCTGTGCTTGAACCATCATAGTTCCACTTTGGTAGCTTTGAAGGGTCAGTCACTGGTCCAGGTAGAGTCTAAATACAAACAAGATTACTTCTATAAATCAGGATTTTGATAATTACCAAAAATAGATATAGAAAAAGTTATCTAGAGAATGAAAAATTACCCTGGCTTTGCTTCTCATATCCATTCCTGAACCACCAACCCTGATTTGGTAATAAAAACAACAAAAAAGACAGAATATTTCAGAAATTCAAATCTTAATACTTTTTAAGAACAGAACCAAACAAAACAGAGCAAATATCATCAGAAGTGACAAGCAAAACATGGTTTCAGTATCTGCAGGTTTAATCAGCAAACTAAACAGAGATCTCAAGAACAAACAAATTAACTTGAATCAAATCGACAATTTGACCAAAATCCGCAGAAACCTCTGACAAAAAAAAGAGTCAAAAGTTGAAAAAAAAACACGAACCCATTGGATTTATGTTTGGTAAAACACAGAAATAAAGAAAACAACGAAATTCATATCAGAATAGTAGAAAACAAAAACACAGAGAAGAAGAAGAAGACGAACCATATGTATTCAGCGATGATTTTGTCAGAGGTTTCAGATAGGTCAAGGTTAACGAGATCTGAAAGAAGACTCATGGCTATGAAACAACAATGGTGATCGAGAGTAAGACTTGTTGAATCAGAGATAAAATCTGAATGGAATCAAATCAGTCTCTTGTGATTGGTATTGGTGGATGAGAAATGTACTTATAGAAAGAGGCTGCAGAGATCGAGGAGGAGGCTTACGTAAAGACTCAGAAGACTTTTTGGCTCTCCACCAATAAAACAAAAAATTGATATATTAATTAATAAAATATAAAAGATTCTCAATGAAAATCTCGTATTTTTAGGAATATCTTATGTTAACATATATGAATATACAACTTTATAATTGGTATAAGAAATTAATTTAAAGGAATATAATTGTTTTAAGGTAAAACATATAACTCTATATATAAAAATATATTTTATATCCTTCTCACAAAAAAGAAAAATTATATAAAAAAATTGCAAAAGAATAGTGAAAATGCATTTACATGATTCCATTCCAAAGATTCCACCACTTGGAAGGGAGATAGATTCAAAGGAGTTATGTGAATCCAAAACAGATATAAATCTACCAGATGTAGAAAGAATCTCTACAGATTGTCACATCATATCATTGCAAGGTATAATACATGCCCCTCATTATTATTTATTTTTCAACGTGATAGACCCTCATGCTCCAACGTGAGGGGGAGTAAAGGAAGATCAAAGGCTTGTTGCATTGAGAGACGTTAAGGTCGTTGGTGTTTGTTGGTTCTGTTAATCGTTCTGTTTTTCCGGTTCATTTTGGTTCATTTCGGTTAGATTGTTAATAGATCAGTTTGTAATTAACCAAATGTAAAATTGAGATAACCGGATGGTATGTATCTGGTTACTATAAATTGATTTTGAGCAATAGAGAAAGGCAACGATTTTTTGGTCAATCAAAACAGACTTTGTTCTGGTGTAAATCGTTCTTGTTTCTTCAAAGTTTTCATGGTATCAGAGCCTTGTGAAGGTTCTTCGAAGTTTCCGTTGAAGAATTGCGACTGAAATGGATGAACAAGCAGCTGAAGTGAAACCAGGAGCTGTGGTACCAGGAGTTGCTCCGATGGTGGTTCCAGCAATTTCACCGTACATATTGGCTAGTTCTGACAATTCAGGAGCTCTAATTTCTCCGATTATGTTGTATGGGACTAATTACAACGAATGGTCACTTGAAATGCTTAATGCATTGCAAGCAAAGAGGAAGACTGGTTTCATAAATGGAACGTTGTTGAAGCCGAAGATTGATGATCCGAACTATGAAAATTGGCAAGTTGTCAATTCCATGGTCGTAGGATGGCTGCGAGCTTCAATCGATCCCAAAGTAAAGTCGACGGTGAGTTTTGTTTCTGATGCACATCAATTGTGGGAAGATCTTAAAGAAAGATTCTCGGTAGGAAATATTGTTAGGATTCATCAATTGAAAACTCAGATTGCTTCTTGTAAACAAAATGGAAGGACTGTGATAGAGTATTATGGGAATTTGTGTTCTTTGTGGGAAGAATTGCGTATGTACCAACCCTTGCCTTATTGCACATGTGGAGCTCTGAAAGGATTGGTTAAAGAAAGAGAAGAAGAAAGACTCCATCAGTTTGTGATGGGTCTTGATGATTCCAAGTTCGGCAATGTGTGTGCTGCGATTATAGGAATGGATCCTTTGCCCACGCTTGGTGAAGCTTATGCTAGGGTGATCAGAGATGAACAGAGATGGAGTTCAACTCAAGACCGAGAGATTCAGCAAAATGCAGTTGGTTTCTTAGCTCGAGGAACGTCTGGTTACAAACAAGATCAGAGTATTTTGAAAAATAAGAATGTCACTTGCTCGAATTGCGGAAGGACTGGTCACGAAAAACATGATTGTTGGCATTTGGTTGGATTCCCTGACTGGTGGATAGAGAAATCTGAAAAAATGGATAAAGGGAAGCAGAGTGGAAAATGACGTGGAAGAATGCTCAGTCGTGCAAAAGGTCAGAACATAGAAACGATGGTGGCTCACGCAAATGCTTCCAATGCGTCTGTGTTTCCAGAATTGACATTAGAGCAATGGAAGATGCTTCAGAAACTTGTGGTTGAGAAGACAGAAACTGCAAATTGTGACAAACTGGCTGGTAAGAAAGATTCATGTGATGTGATATTGGATTCAGGAGCCTCGCACCATATGACTGGTAATTTGGGTTTGTTAAAAAACATAGAGAAGGTTTCACTGTGTGCTGTGAGTTTTGCAGATGGAAGTAAAACTTTTGCTAACAGTATGGGCGTTTTGTTCTTGTCAGAAACATTGTTCTTGCCTAATGTGTTATATGTACCCTCTTTGAACTGCACTCTGGTTTCGGTGTCAAAGTTGTTAAGTGATACAAAGTGTGTTGCTTTGTTCACTGACAAGATTTGTGTGTTGCAGGACCGTTTCTCGACGATGCATATTGGCAAAGGTGAAGAGAAGAATTGAGTTTATTACTTGAAAGAAGTAGGTGCTGTGAAGGCTTGTCTGACACGAAGTGGGTTTGATTCAGAATTATGGCACAGACGCCTGGGACATTCCTCAGCCTCGGCTCTCAACAGCTTGCCTTTTTGTACTGGTTCTGCTTCTTTCAGTACTTTAGATTCTAAGTCATGTGATGTATGCTGTAGAGCTAAACAAAATAGGGATTATTTTTCATTGAGCATGAATAAAACAGTCAGTTGTTTCGATTTGATACACTGTGATGTATGGGGGCCGTACAAAGTTAATTCTTCTAATGGTGCAGTCTACCTTCTCACAATTGTTGATGACTGTTCTAGGGCAGTGTGGACATACTTGCTTCTTGCTAAATCTGAAGTGAATAGGGTCCTTAGAGAGTTCTTAGCATACACAGAAAAGCAGTTTGCAAAAACTGTAAAGATTGTAAGAAGTGATAATGGAAGTGAATTTATGTCCTTAGGTTCATATTTTAGAGAAAATGGAATTGTGCATCAGACCTCCTGTGTGTATACACTGCAACAGAATGGAAGAGTAGAAAGGAAGCACAGACATATCTTGAATGTGGCCAGAAGTCTGCTGTTTCAAGCAAAGCTCTCGGTGCAATTCTGGGGAGAAGCAGTGTTGACAGCCGCATATGTGATCAACAGGATGCCTTCTGCAATCCACAAAGGGAAGAGCCCTTATGAAATACTGCATGGTAAGCTTCCAGACTATTCTAGACTAAGGACTTTCGGATGTGTTTGTTATGTGCATAACAAATCCAGAAGTAAGAGCAAATTTGATGAGAGGAGTAGTTTGTGCATATTTGTGGATTACCCTTTTGGACAAAAAGGGTGGAAGGTCTATAATCCGTCTACCAATGAATTTGTGGTTTCATGTGATGTTGTTTTTAGAGAAGATGAGTTTCCTTCAGTAGCTGAAATTTGTACAAATAGAAATGCAGAAAATTATATTCCAGATAACGATTGGATCGAAGGAGACACAGCTGAGGATAATCTAGAGGACATGGGGAGAACTGTTGATGCTCCTTGTATTGCTGACACAAACACTGAACAAAGAACTGTAAATGAATCAACTGATGAAAGGACTGATGAGATTTTTGTTGACACAGATCAAGGAGCTGAAACTCCAGAAGAAGATGTGACAAATCTGAGGAAAAGTGAGAGACAAAGGATCCCTTCAACCAAGCTGAAAGACTATATTCAATATAGCCTGGTGTGTGATAAACAAGAATGCATGACAGACAAAAAGGTGCAAGACACTAGTTTGTACCCTTTGACTGATTTTGTGTCTGATGCTCAGTTTCCGCTCAACAGAAAGTGTTTTGGCTGCTATTCAAGCTGAAGAAGAGCCAAAGCACTATGGATAAGCTGTGCGTGTTGAGGTGTGGAAAAAGGCAATGTTGAAGGAAGTAACAGCACTTGAAGATCAGCAGACATGGGAAATAGTTGATTTACCTCCTAGCAGGACTTCTCTTGGATCACAGTGGGTCTACAAGACAAAATTTAAGTCAGATGGTTCAATAGAACGTCATAAGGCTAGGCTGGTCGTACTAGGGAACAATCAGGTCGAGGGAGAAGACTATGCAGAAACTTTCGCCCCTGTGGTTAAGATGACTACTGTGAGAATTCTATTAAGGTTAGTAGCTGCAAATAACTGGAAAGTCTACCAAATGGACGTGAATAACGCGTTTCTACATAGAGATCTAGAAGAAGAGGTGTTCATGAAGTTGGCACCAGGTTTTAGACACACACATCCAGGAAAAGTCTGTCGCCTTAGGAAGTCACTTTATGGACTGAAGCAGGCACCGAGGTTCTGGTTCAAGAAACTTTCAGACTCACTTGTCAGGTTTGGTTTTGAGCAGTCTTATGAGGATTATTCCCTGTTCTCCTATACTAACAAAGGCAAAGAAATTCGAGTTTTGATTTATGTACATGACCTCATTATTTGCGGGAATGATGAACATCTAGTTCAAAGGTTCAAAGACTACTTGGGAAGGTGCTTTTCTATGAAGGATCTTGGAAAACTGAAATATTTTCTGGGGCTAGAAGTGAGTATAAATAATGAAGGTATATTTCTGTCACAAAGAAAGTACATACTTGACATAGTGGCTGATACAGGAAGCTTGGGATCGAAGCCTGATGGGACACCATTGGAACAGAATCACAGATTGGCTCTGGTTGAAGGACCATTGCTTGAGAATCCTACACCATACCGCCGACTGATAGGAAGATTGATATATCTTATCAATACAAGACCAGAGCTTTGTTACTCGGTACATGTTCTGTCACAGTTTATGTAGAACCCACGAAAAGCTCATTGGGAGGCTGCACTTAGGGTAGTGCGTTACCTCAAGGGAACACCAGGGATGGGAATACTTTTGAAATCGGACAAAGACCTTACTCTGACCATACATTGTGACTCAGACTGGGCCTCATGTCCGCTAACTAGAAGGTCCATAAGCGCTTATGTTGTTCTCTTAGGTGGATCTCCTGTATCTTGGAAGACCAAGAAGCAGGAAACAGTGTCTCACTATTCTGCCGAAGCAGAGTACAGGTCAATGGCAGCAGGTCTTCGGGAAATCAAATGGGTGCGAAGATTGTTGAAGACCTTTGGAAGCAGTCAATCTATGCCGACACAGTTTTGTTGTGATAGCAAGGCAGCTATCCACATAGCTTCTAATCCAGTCTTCCATGAACGAACGAAACACATAGAAGCAGATTGTCACGCAGTTTGTGATGCAGTTGCTGAGGGAATTGTCACGCTTCAGCATGTTAAGACTACAGAACAACTTGCAGATCTTATGACGAAGGCACACGAGAAGGCTCAGTTTAGTTACCTAATGACCAAGTTGGGCATGATAGACCCTCATGCTCCAACGTGAGGGGGAGTAAAGGAAGATCAAAGGCTTGTTGCATTGAGAGACGTTAAGGTCGTTGGCGTTTGTTGGTTCTGTTAATCGTTCTGTTTTTCCGGTTCATTTTGGTTCATTTCGGTTAGATTGTTAATAGATCGGTTTGTAATTAACCAAATATAAAGTTGAGATAACCGGATGGTATGTATCTGGTTACTATAAATTGATTTTGAGCAATAGAGAAAGGTAACGATTTTTTGGTCAATCAAAACAGACTTTGTTCTGGTGTAAATCGTTCTTGTTTCTTCAAAGTTTTCACTCTTAGAAAAACTTTTCTTCTCCAATTTTGGAAATAAAACCTTTGAAATTCTATAAATTTCCATTATCCTGTTTAATTGTAGGCTGGTGAGAATCTTTACTATCGCATGTTCCACTCTTAGTACATTGTTGTTAGGGAATTTATAAAAAAAAATGTCATTTTTAAATTAAAAATTAGAGGAAATGTCATAACCAATTTGATATTATGTCCGGTGCCATAAAAGTATATTTTATAGTAAAAGTAGATTGTATAAAAAGATGAATATACCCTTGAAACGGTGTAAAAAAATAGCAGACATATGGGTTAGATGTCTTTGATGGACAACAATAAGCCAGATAACTGACACATGTCACATATTGACACGTGTCAAACTGCTCAAAACATCATAAATTTATTCTGATTTTTGGATGCATTTTTCTTTCGTAGACGTCTGACCATATGTATGGGACATTGTTATCTACCATAGGCGTCTATCACGTATGCCCGCCATCAATTGCTGCACGTGGTAATTGCTCAAAACAAAGAATAAGATCATACTAATTTCTGAATACACTTGTCTTTCGTGGATGTCTAATCCATATAGTTGGGATATTGTTGCTCATCATGAACGCCAATCAGGTTTGACCACCACCTTTTTTGACCAAACGAAGCAAAGGATATTCTCTTAAACCCTCTGTGAAAAAACTATTTGGTATTTTTCTCCAATCTTTTGAAGAAACTTGTCAACTCATAGTCATTTAATCACGAAGAAGGTTAAGATATGTCTGTTAAATTTGTGATTCACTATGAATCGTACAAAACTTCTGGTTTCTCCATTGTTGAATGAACAAGTGTTTCGTCTAGATTTAACACAATTGTCTTCTTTATCTTGTCAAATGATTTACCTAATTTTTCATGCATATTATCTGAGTTTTTGGATGACGATGAAAGTAATTTTGAAGATGACGTTTGCTGGATTTTTGTAGTGTTGTCGTTAGGGGTACATAATTGCTTTTTTTTATTTATGCCATAAAATATGATTTTATGAAAAATGGTGAATCCTAAAATAATGGCATTTCATTTAATTTCAAGTTAAAATGTGGCATTTGGTGTAAATAATTTTTGTTGTTAACTTGTTATTTATTTGTTGTATTTGTCATTATGCTTTTAAATAGAATCAACTATTCTTAAAAATAATTATGATACTCTATAAATTATAATCAGTGTACTTGTCCTTTTAGTATAAGAATATATCACATATAGCATATCATTTTATATTTTACAATAGAATTATGTTTTAGTTATATATAGTAGATGATTTTATGTGTTAACCGTCAAATTAATTTATTTTTAAAGATTTTCTAAATTATAAGTTTTTATTTTCTAAATTAAAAAATATTGTAAGTGGCATTTAGCCTAGTGCCAGGTGGTAAGTCCACAAGAGGCATGCACACTTGCAGATCGTAGGATCGAGTCCCCCCACTTGCATTTGCAAGAACTTGGCTAATGGGCCGACTATTTGTGGCCCAATGTTGGCCAAAAAAAAAAATAGTTATATATAATGTAAATTTTGTTTTTTTTGTTGTCAACATTAAGTCACAACTACACGGCCCATTAGCCAAATTTCTGCATAATGTAGGCAGTGACACTCAATTCAAATCATATAATTGTTGTTTGCCAACAATTTAGATTCTTTGAACTCAAATTCGAGTGGCGAATGCAAAAAAAATGGTACTTAACCGTTTGACCAAGACATTCTTCACCAGATCTTTAATCTTTCAAATACTTTTTTAAGTTACCAATAGTTAATATGTTAAAATTAAATTAATATATTAACATAATATTGAAGATTTTTTTTATTTTATGAATCATTTGCAAAATTAAAATTTTGAGGAATTAAATATATCAGGAATCTAATTATTTGAAAAACTGAAAATAAATTAATAAAATTTTCAATTGATATTCAATTGAAACATTTTCTAGTTCATTATTTTTAAAATGTATATCATATAATAATTTACAAATTACAGATTTTACGAAACTGTATCTTTCTACTTTACAAGAGATATATAATAGTTATTCGAATTTGCTACGATAGATAACCTAAATCATCTTTTAAACTCTTTTGGTCAACCAGATCTACAAAATTTAATCCATAATGCAAACTTACATGCAATAGTGCAGTTTTTGGGTTTGGAGGTTGGCTCCTTACCAATCAAATATTTTGGTTTACCTCTAACCACTAAAACGATGAGTAAAACTCATTTTGAACCTCTCATAAATAAGATAAAGTTGAGAATGCATGTTCCATTACAAAATTTAACAGAGGGCTTAATTCAGCCGAGCCAACAAATACTTTGGATCGTAAATGAAAGTCAACCAAAAGTTGATGTTTTATCTGAAAACGTGATAATTGGTGCTTAAATCGGCTGAATTTTGAAAGTTCGGAGTTTAAATAACAAATTTTCCAATTTTTTTGGACATAGGGACTGAACTAGCGAATGATACATCGGTGATCATTCAAGGTTACAACCATGGGCCTTTGAAATAATTATTTTCATTGCAGTAATAATTCATCACAATATGTCCAGCATAGATGGACATTCTAGTTATTGATTTCTAGGGGACATGGACATTCGTCTTATTTGCTTTCTAACTGGCAAATTTTTTCAATCACTGGACCTACTGCGGACGGACATCCGTGTTCGCTCAACATGAAACACATGTACATGGTTATTAATTAGTTATGGACATATACACTTATGGACAAAGGACAAGAACATAATTCATCCATTTTGTCGAAATAGTTTTCAATATGGTCATAGGATTCAAATGGTGACAACTAGTTGGACATATACATTAAGCATTAGAATAGACATAGACATTACACATCATCACATAGGCCAAAACAAACACAAATTGTTTAATGTTGTCAATGATCTTACTAATATGTATTGTCCTTTTGATGTTGTTCTTTGAGTGTTCATGGAAAAAACGCAGATTTAGTCATTTTGTTTAAGTAGGATAGGTAAGTTTGTCAAAACAGACAACAAATGAAGACAATATACATAGACATAAATACAATTACCTATGTGACATATGTATTAGAAAAGTATGATATTTGTCCATTGGCATACTAATATTGACCATATGTATGGATAAGGAATATATACATCAATCCTTTGAAAAGAGATAAAAAAATATGGCTAAACATGTCCATGTACATACATCAAATATATAGTAATTTATCTATGAACAAGGACATAATAGACATGAAAAAGATGGCGATGAAAATATAAGTGACAATGAAAAGCAATATAAAGGACATGGACACTTAATGTCCATATAATGAATTAGTTCATATCCGTACAATACATACGTCGCGATTCTTTCATCATTGAAGGGCACACGTTAGATAGAAAAGTGTGTATATGTCCATATACACAATAAATGAAGATAATATATCTAAGGAGAAATACATTGGCCTATCTAACATATGTATGAAACAAGTAAGATACTTTTCACTTTGCATAGTAATATTTTCCATGTCCATGGATTAGGAGTATTAACATTTGTCCTTAGAAAGGAAAAAATTCATATGCCAAAATATATCCATGTCCATACAACAAATATAGTCATATGTCCATGAATAAGGACATAATAGACATGGACAAGGATGGCAAGATAAATATAAGTAATAGTGAAAGTCAATATAATAGACATGGACATTAAAATGTTTGTTAATATTCATATAATAAATCAGTCCATGTTCATAGAGTACATAAGTCGCGATTCTTCCATTGAAGGTAACACATGGGATAAAGGTGTGTGTCTATGTCCATATTCCCATGAATGAAGACAATACACATATACAAAAATACATTTGTCTATTCGACATATGTACGAGAACAAGTAAGATATTTGTTCTTTTGCATCGTAATATTCTCCATGTCTACAGATAAGAAATTTAAACATTTGCCTTTAGAAAGAATAAAATTCATATGACAAAATATATCCATGTTGAATACATCAAATATATAGTTATTTGTCATGTCTTTGAATAAATACATTGATAAATATGACGAGAAACATATAAGAAACAAAAAAGGCAATGTAATAGACATAGACATTAAACTATTTGTTAATGGTCATATACAATCATATAATAGATTTGTCGATGTCCATAATTGAACTATATAGTTTTGTCTATTGAATAGACTTTTCTGGATAAACAACTTTATATGTTCAAAAAGTCATAAATGAAGACAAAATATAACACAAACAAAGGTATTTGTATATGAGATCGCCATATGTTCGTGAGGTTGAATAAAGAAACATCAATGACATTCTGATACATATTTAATATTTGTCTATGTATGCATATATTTATGAAAAAATTGCTCAAATAGAGCAAAAGTATGCTCTATTTACAAAAATAGTTATTATTCTCAAAAAAACAAAGAGCAAAGGGTGTAATACACCCTTGAAAAAAACGTAACTTTCTTCTTCTTATTTTTTCTTCTCTGGTTTAAACATTTTACAAAAAAAAAACATAACCGTCATTTTCCTCTCTTTCTTTTCTTCGTCGTCTTACTCATCGTCTTCGTCTTACTCATTGTTTTCTTCTTATCGTAGTCTTCTTCTTCTTCTTCTTCTTTTACGCGGTGACATTTGGGTTGTTTGTTTACGTAGACTTTGGGTTTTTTGATTTCGCGACATTTGGGTTTCTCAATTTTGCGACATTTGGGATTTTGTTCTTCATCTTCTTCTTGTGTGTTTGTCAAGTAAAGTTTGTCTCGGGTATAAGCCAATGTGATATAGTTCACAACTAGTTGTGAGGATTTTGATTGAGAGAGTTAGGGTGAAGTGTAGTGAAGATATGCTTAGTGTAATAAAGTAAGTCAGACGTTTGGTAGAGGTAGGTTGTATTGTAGTAGAGTTACTCTGACGTTTGGTAGAGTTAAGTTGTAGTGTAGTAGAGTTAGTCTGACGTTTGATAGAGTTAGGTTGTAGTGTGGTAGTGTTAGCTTGTAGTGTGGTAGAGTTGGATTCCTTGTAGTAGAGTTAAGGTAAAGTTCAGCAGAGATAGGTTAAGTGTGATAGAGTTAGTCTGATGTTTGGTAAAGGTAGGTTGTAGTGTGGTAGAGTTGGGTTCCGTGTAATAGAGTTTATTTGCGTGTAATGGATTTGGTTTTTAATATTTATTTTTTGTTTTCATCTTTAGATATGACCGTGAAGAAGTACCCAGAGAAGCTATTCAGACACGGTCTACCGGTGATGAAGAACCAAAGCATTAACCATTACTGCAATCTTAAGAACATTAGTAATATGATCAAGGGTATTGGTGAGAATGCATACGTGGACATAAAAGAGAACTCTTGCCTAGGCGTTTTTTTGAAGCTCGCAGACTCCGACTACACATTTACAGGGAGGCATATATAGTATTTGTTGATGCATCAACTTCTGATTAAAAAGAAGTATGAAATATGGGTGTTTTTTGAGTCTCGGCCTACGAGGTTTTCTCTACACGAGTTCACGGAAATCACACAGCTTAATTGCGATAACTTCGATGAGTCTAATGTGGTAGATGCTGCCCACAGAGAGCTTTGGGAAGAAATGAGTTTAGGGGTTGGTGAAGGCCCTACATGGGTAGAGTTGAAAGACTTGTTGGGGAGATGTAGAGGGTGGTCTTTCGAGAAGAGGAAGATGGTAGGCTTTATAGTGGTTTTGCATGTAGGAGTTTATGGTTGCCAAGTAAATAGTAGGATTTTGAGAAGTTCTATGAAGTTGGTTGCAGATTTTGAGAAGTTCGAGAGGCATCCATGGGGAAGAGTGGTATTTCAAGAACTGATCAAATCGATCAAAAGTGCAGCCTACAAAAAGGGCACTTACACTCTGCATGGGTTTGTGCACTCACTTCTCATATGGGCATTTGGGTCTATCCTCATACTAGCTGAAATATTTGGGTATCAAAGAGAAGGTGACGTCCCAATTCTACGGTGGAGACCAATCAAAAAACAAGCCATTGAAATCGAGGAAATTGTGAAGTTGGAGCAACGAAATACGTCGGATGCAAAGGTAAATTGCTTTCGTAGTATAGTTTATTTATGTGTAGTAGAGTTTATTTACGTGTAGTAGAGTTCAATTTTGTAGAGTTCATTTATGTGTAGTAGAGTTCATTTACGTGTAGAAGAGTTCAGTTTAGTAGATTTCATTTATGTGTAGTAGAGTTTATTTACGTGTAGTGGAGTTCAGTTCAGTAGAGTTCATTTGTGACTTAAAGAGTTCATTTACGTGTAGTAGAGTTCAATTTAATAGAGTTAATTTCGTTGTAGTAGAGTTCATTTATGTTTAGTATACTTCAGTTTAGTAGAGTTCATTTACGTTTAGTAGAGTTCATTTTGACAGTTTACTAGAGTTGATTTATGTGTAGTAGAGTTGATTGCTGGTTGAGTAGAGTTCATTTATGTTTAATAAAGCATCTTCTCGTCTATCAGGTACGTCTTAAGCAGCTGACTACAAAGCCTCTCGAGATAATGCCTCTATGGCCAGACGATATTGCAGATCCCAGAGTGGATACCATGCTTGGAGATATATTTTTCTCCAGTTAGATGAATCTGTTTGGGACATAAGTAATAAGAGGAAGGCAGATGCTTATGTCGAGGAGAGGATGAGCAAGCGTAGTGCTCATTCGAATGAGGAGGTGAAGAAAGTCAAAGAGAAGAAAAAACAGAAGGAATAGGTCAAACATAAAGAGAAAAAACACAAGAAAGAAGAGAAAAAATAGAAGAAAGAGATGGATGATTCCATTACCTTTAAGGATGCGGTGATAGTCTTTAAAAAGAAAAAGCACAAGGAAGAGGAGTCGAGTGCTTTGCTTGACACTCTTAGAGGTTTGACCAAGGCCTTCGAAGGGATGAAACACGATCACAATGTGTTTGCTGATCATCTATATTTTCTGGAGGAAACCAGGCTAGAAACCAAGACAGACATGTTCATGCTTGCTGACCGTGTTTTTAGGCTGGAGTGTAAAATCTCACACAATACATCCATCCTTGAGAGGATTCTACGGCTGGAGGAGAGCAGGGCGCAACCACATGTTTATAGCTTGGAGAACAAAAAAGCTGATAATGGGGATGAGGGTGGAGGTCAGAAAACTCCACCACATCGAACTCGTGAACCTGTGAATCGCGAACAAGACGTATAAAGCGATATAGAGAACGAAGTTACCCCTAAAGATGTGGATCTTAAATCGGTACGTAAGGCACTATTTGAATGATACTTACTCTGATTGATTTACCCTATGTACAAACATCGAATTGTTAACATTACATACATATTTGTATAAATATCATATAAACATAAAGTTGTGGGTTGTTAACTTTGGTAGAGTTTATATATGGTTTGGTCGAGATATGTGTAACTCTATCAAACAATTCTTATGATTAATACATCTCTACCAAACCATAAAAATGAACTCTACCACTATTAACAACTCTATCAACTGTCAAACTGACATAGTAGAGTTATTCTTCGTAGACATCTCTTTGGGAGCGGCCTAGCCTGGTGGACTCAGAATCGGAGAAAACCCCAAGTGCAGGTTCAGGTGTTGTCCGTAATACAAGTAAGCGAGCACTAGATTCTCACCTCGGTGACACCCAAGTGTCCCAAGCTAACACCAAACATACCATCTCACCCAACCATGTAAATCAGTGTTTAATAAGTCTTATTTATAGAGTTGATAATTTTGTTTAATAAGTCTTATTGATAGAGTTTACATTTTTTACATATTTAGTAGAATAAATGAGTTATTGAGAGTCTAGAGACATACAACCCTCTCAGCCCATTATCACAAATCGAGAGAGAGAAGATCAGCTGAAAGAAGAACCTTTTGACAAGGCACCTTACAATGAGAAAAGACTGAAGCCGGGAATGTCACAGCTTGGCATCATAAACCTGGTGGATTCTCCTGACAAGAGTAAACAAACATAGGGGGAGGTAATCTGTACGAAAGACGTGTAACCGAAAGAGACTCGGGCACGAGTACTCGCTGCGAACCAGGCAAAGTACATTTACATCATGATAGAGTTCATTTCAAATGTAGTGGAGTTCATTTCCAATGTAGTGGTGTTCATTTCAAATGTAGTGGAGTTCATTTACCCGTATAACAGAGTTCATTAACCGTATAATAGTTTTCATTGTCAAGTACAGTGGAGTTGATTTACATGTATAGTAGAGTTCATTTACCGTTTAGTAGAGTTCAATTATCATTTATTAGAGTTCATTTACCATTTAATATAGTTTATTTATCGTTTAGTAGAGTTCATTTTCAAGTACATTGGAGTTTATTTACAAGTATAGTAGAGTTCATTTACCGTTTTTTCTTCTTCTTGCAGGTATCTCCTTTCTTAGGCTGTTTCATTGTCAAGAGGATTCATAAGAATGTGGTTCATTCTCCTCGTGTCTATGATCCTTTTGGGAAAATTCCTAAAATAAAAATACTACCGGCGATGCGACTATTTGTTGCATGAATTGTAAGTATCTATTTCCGCTTGACAAAGTGACTATGTGTTGTGTTGCATACAAATTCTTTGATTATTTACAAAGTTTTTGTATTTGTTAATTTGTGTAGGGACATTACGGTCGACGGAATCCCGAGTCCAATTGCAGATTTTTATCTCCGCTTGATCGCCCCACAAATGAGGTGGCCTATCCATAAATATGGGTGGCTACACAATAACATAAGTTTTAGTAGAGTTCATTTAGAGTACTATTTGAGTTAAGTTGTTGATTGATAGAGTTATGTTACTCTTTTTATTACAACATATGACGGCTCGGATGAATCTTTTTTGGCAATGATTGTTGCAAAATCCAACCCCAATGGGTTTAAAGATATCTTCTAGGGTATTCAACCTACCTTTTGTGTTACTCACGAGCTGTGGATGAGAGACGTGGATACGATTTACATTCTTCATAATAATAACAACAACCATTGAGTGGCCCTGGAGGTTAATCTGTTAGAAGGGAGAGTACGGATATACGATCCCGACCCAACTTGCAACATCGCTGCTACGATGATAGAGTCGTGCAAGTAAGTTACTCAAATTCAGTATAGTAGAGGTATACTAAGAGTTAGTCGAGTTAAGTTAGTATAGTTTCACTAGTAGTCAGTAGAGTTACTTAACGTATAGTATAGTTCATATACATGTATAGTGGAGTTCATTTACCTTTTGTAGAGTTCATCTGCATGTGTAATATAGTTCATATACATGTATAATAGAGTTCATTTACCTTGTGGTGGAGTTCATTTTCCGTATAGTAGGGTTCATATATTGTATAGTAGACCATTGACATGTGTCTCCATTTTTGTAGGCCATATGACGTGATGATTCCGAAGATGATTAAGCGTTTCTCATCCGAGGAGATGCGTCCACACATTAGTGCGGCTAGATATAAAATTCCTCGTGTTCTTAAGGGCGTACCACATAATAAACAGTCAGGCGACTATGGTGTGTATGCTCTCAAGATGATCGAGTTTTTGGCCATCAGATGCAACTTCAAAGGTCTTACTGATGATTACATCGACTTCTCTGGGCTAAAATATGCTGTCAGAGAGGAACTTCCGGTGGAAGAGGCAATTGCTTACACTGATCCAAGACCGGAACAAGAGTTGGCTAAGGGCGCCCTCATCATAGCCTCCCAAGACCTCCTGCTAGATTGGTAGATTTGTATAGTCTTAGTTTTTTATAGTTTTGGTTTGTATAGTCTTACTTTGTATAGTTTTAGAGTAGTAGCTTTGCAGATTTGTATAGTTTTATCTTAGAGTAGTATGTTATTTGTATAGTCAAACATGTTTTAAAAACATGTTATCGCAAAGATGCGATCTTTTATACTCTTGAAGGACCAATATTACTTGGATTTGGTCATTCGATAGTATTAATATGAATATATAGGATATATGGGTATTATTGACAACTAGATTTAACTCTACTATTCGAAAGACCATACATGAACTAACTCTACCGAACAAGAATTAACTCTACCATTCCAAAGACCATACGTGAACAAACTCTATCGAACAAAAATTAACTCTACAATTATTAAAGACCATACACGAACTAACTCTACCGAACAAGAATTAACTCTACCATTCGAAAGACCATACATGAACTAACTCTATCGAACAAGAATTAACATCCACAATGAACTAAATAAGGACGAAGTCTTCTACAAGAGTTAACTATACTATTCAAGAATGAATGCTTTCACTACATATACGGGAATTGTGACCTAGTTGCTTACATTTAGAACAAGCTGCAACTTTTCTTGGACGTTTAGCAGATTGTGAACACTCGAGCCAACTCTTTATCCTTGATTTCTTTGGTCTCCCTGGTTGTTGACGAACGTATGGCGGATTACGCACCTTACGACTCACATTCAACGAAACGAGAATCGCAACATCTCTAAGAAAGATACTACCAGAGTATCGATTGTCGGCCTTTTCCAAGCCTCATAAACGGCAATGACATGAACACAAGGAATTTTTTTGATGTTATACCGTTTGTAGGAACACGTCTTCTTAGTCAAATTGACTAAATGAGAAGATTCAGATCGTGTAACAACAACTTGGTGTTCGTCTATGTCTATTATTTAACAAAGAATATATCAAATCAAATATGAAGAATTAACTCTACTAAGGTAGTGTCAACTCTACTACAAAGGAAGTAACTCTACTAAAGGTAGTGTTAACTCTACTACGAAGGAATTGGCTCTACTAAAGACAGTGGTAACTCTACTACAAAGGAATTAACTCTACAATGAATAGATAAACGACAGTGCTAACTCTACTACACGAGTGTTAACTCCACTAAAGATGAGTTAATTTACATTTATGAGATTCTCAACAGATGTTATTAGAATAGTAGACGTGAGAGTGGCCTTCGTTTTCCTCTTCGCGAACCAACGTGTTAAGATCGCCCTAATTACATCTGCAAGCTACACAATGGGAAAATTTCTTGCCTCTGATATGACATGGTTGATTGATTATGAAATGTTCGATGTAGTGAAATTGTATCTGTTTCCGGGAAAGTAAACTCGACTCCGAACCTGCACGTCAGCTTTTATCAAGTATGCCTGAAGATTTGGATATAATGCCCGAATCTGAGCAAATATAGCGTTGAACTCATCAACCTTAAACTCAGTGGCAGCTTTCTTTAATAACTTAAAGGGCTCCCTCCTCCGAATTTTGACAAAATGTTCTTACGTAAGTGGTACGTGCAAATACCCTGAGAAGAAAGTGGGTACACATTCTTTATAGTTTTAACAATGGAGTTGTGCCTATCTGATATGATAGTAAGTTCTCTGTCATCAGGGATCACAAGTTTGAGCTGTCTAAAAAATCAAGATTCGTCATTCTCGGTATCAACCACACCGAAAGCCATAGAAAATATCTTGAAGTTACCGACTTGCATGGTAGCAGTTAGTATAGTACCTTTATACTTCCCTTGTAAAAAGGTATCATCAACAACAACAACCTTCTTCATGTATGCAAAACCCCTAATACTTGCATCGAAGGCGATGAATAGAAACTTGAACCTGTCGTGCCCGTCTACTTCGAGCTTTAGTAGGGTTCTGAGATTCACTCTTCTAATAGCAAACAAGTACGACGAAAGTTCTTGGAAACTACTTTCAGAAGTTCCTGTAAGTACGGCTCATGCTTGGCTTAGAGTACAGTGTGTTTTCTAGTACTTCATATGCATATATTGTAGTTATGACGACGTCAACTTTACTACGAATGAAGATTAACTCTACCACGAGGAATTTAACTCTACTACAAGGACACTTAACTCTACCATTTTCACATTAACTCTACCACGTAAAATTTAATTCCACCATACCATACCGATGTATAACTCTATTATACAAGTATAACTAACTACATTACCTCCACTACAAGGAATATTAACTTTACCACAAGGAATTTGACTATACTACAGACTAATTTAACTCCACCGTGACTACATTAACTCCACTACAAGGACGATTAACTCTACTACTTCCACATTAACTCTACTTCGTATTTTCAACTCCACTATACCGACATTTAACTCTACTACAAGGAAGATTAACTCCATCATAGTGAATTACATTATATGAAGTTTGTACCTTTAGAATAAATCACTTATTCATTGAATCAACAATGTGTCGAGGAAGAACAGATGGCCCAATTCCACCTACAAATTTCATGTATAACCGTTCTAAGACTGCAGTAGACGCTTGTCGTGCACGGCATGATCTCTTTGTAACAGAACAATTATGTTCCCCCCTACACTTTCAGAGAAAGAAACAACCACTGTCGTCAACATGTGAAACTCGCACTCTCCACTGACAGTTTGGTACCCAATATTTCACATCCAACACTGTCTTCGATGAAGGCACAACATCGAAGTCAAATCTCTGTAAGACAGAAAGAATCTTTAGCCTCGTCATGAGTTTTTTTTTATGAGTATCGTTGCCCAAAAAGCAATGCTAGTGCTAACATTTCTATATCCAAATACTCAGCATTCAAATCCAACCTCATTGCTTTCTCCGAGAGGTTTTTTTTTTCTTTTTCCTTCGATTTTCTACGAACACTAATATAATCTTCATCATCCGAGCTTGTGGTAGTGAATGAATGACTACATTTGACATGTAGCTTAGTTTTACCTCATGACATTGTTCATCCAAACCAAAATCGGCATAAACCATCTCCAGAAATTCATCGAGCCTTAAATCTTCACCAATGCCTATGGTACACCCGTAGGACTCGTATCGAAAAAATCCATCGGATTTCTTTAAAACTCCAAATCCCACAAACCAAAATGATCTAATCCATAGATCCAAACAGAAAAAGCCAATAAACAATACAATGAATGACCTTGGAAGAAGCAAAGGAGCTTCAAGAAAGCTACAATGACATCACTTATGGAGGAAGCAGTTAGGTGCGCGGCATATGAGCTAATAAGTGAGGGGTAAATTCGTAATTTAAACTATACTACAGACGTAGGCTAGGTTTTCAAAATCAACTCTACTACAAAGGTCAGTAACTCTTCTAAACACACTTTAACTTTATCACTAGTTAAACTTCTTAACTCTATTATGCACAGACTTTTATCACAACTCAACTATACTACACACACTTAAACTCTACTTCGCTAGTGTAGTAGAGTTGATTAAAGCGCGAAAATCAACTCCACTATGCTGGAATTCTAACTCTACTATACACGACTTTTAATTCATGCCAACTCTAGTAAACACTTTTTAACTCTACTATGTTGCACTCCGTGAGTGTGGTAGAGTTGATTAAAATGCGAAAATCAACTTTACTACGCTGGAATTCTAACTCTACTATTAACAATTTTTAATTCATGTCAACTTTACTAAGCACACTTTAACTCTACTATGTTGCACTCCGTTAGTGTGGTAGAGTTGATTAAATCGCGAAAATCAACTCCACTATGCTGAAATTCTAACTCTACTATACACGATTTTTAATTCATGTCAACTCTTCTAAGCACATTTAAGTCTACTACGTTGCACTCCGTTAGTGTTATAGAGTTGATCGCTTACGTGACAAATTTCATTAATAACATTTTCATAAATACATTTTTTTTTACTCATTAAAAATGATAAAATAATATATATAAAAATAAAAAATATTATAATAATTTTTAAATATTTATTCTATTTAAATAATTAACATTTACTTTCACCTTAATCCATGAAATCACCCTATATTTATTTGTCCATTTATGAAATAATATAATACAACAAAGATAATGAATGAGAACGAGTGTTCACTGAGAAAGAAGAACAAACAAATAAGTCAAAGACACGTTATTGATGGTACAGTTGAAGTGAGAGAAAAAGAAAACAAACTTGGACAATAAGAAGTAAAAATGTACCAGAGATAAATGTGTCATTAAATATGAGAGGAAAAAGGAAAAAGGAAAAAGGTGAATCATAGGAAAGATATGTGGTGGGTATTTGAGACAAATTTGTTCTAAAAGTGGATAGTTTTAATAAATTTTCATAAAATAAAGTGTATTGCCTTGTTTCTGTGATCGAATTGTCCTCACACTTTATGATTTTAGCTATATTACTTCAAATATATCTAAATTCAGAGCCTCTATGTTGTCTGACACCACTTTTTCATTAATTTAATAATCTCTTAAGAAGTACAAGATCTTCAAAAAGTATTCTTGAAAAATATAGTTGGTGTTTCTCTTTTTGTACCGTTTGTACAATTTTCAAGATTATTGAAGTTGTTGCACATGTGATATCAGGAAGAGCATCTAATCTTCTTGGACAGCAAATTGTGCCTGACATAATCTATTATCTCTCATTGATGTGTTTGTCCAAAACACAACAATAATTATTCTAATATTAATAGTAATTATTAACATAATCTCTTTAGTAAATCCTTAATTTGGCTTTACGCCTCTAACCATAGCCGAAAAGTCCATTTGTATAATGTTGAAGACAATGCCCTTCACAATTAGACACCCTAATCACGTATAATTTAAACTCAATACATATATTGTCAACAAGCATAAATTAATTAGTGTTGTTAATTAATAAACTACTTCGATGATTAGAGATTCGTTCAAATATTAATTAACTAATGAAACGAAACCATTGGCCAAGCATATTCGGTTTATCTCGAATCATTTTGTAGGTTCTAAGGTAATTACATCAAAAAATAAGAATCAAATGAGAAAATAGGTGAAAAAATATCACGAAGTCATATCGACATCAACAGGGTCATTGATGTGTATATACCGAATATTTAATCTTGAATCCATTCCAGAAAATTTCCACAATGACTTTACAGTCCAAATATTGGACTGACATACTTGACTCCAAACCAATAATTATTAGTAACCATAAATGCTCTAAACTCTCAGCAATACAAAAACAAAACTTCTAATAGATATTTTGTGTGTGTCTGAGGTTTATATTGAATTTATATTACGATAATGAAACTAAAATATGTTATATATATCAACTTATAGAATTGAGTTGATTTTGTGTTGTTTATGGAAGCATGTTAGAGGTAACTTACGACCGGCATTGGTTGATCCGGCCAAGCCAAATATGATGAGTTGACTTTTAAATTCATTGACTTTTATGTATTATATTACTCTGAAATTTTATTCATTTCTAATAAATGATTGAATGTGACACTACGAATGTATTATTATTAGATAAATTTAACAAGTAAAATAATCGAATAATCTATACGAACGCTTTACTACAGTTTTGGTTCTGATATATATATATATATATACATATATGATTTTCAAATAAATTAATTCGGATTTTTTTAGATATACAAAAAATGAATTTTTTATATTAAAATATAGGTCTACTAAAATATTATTGAGTTTTTGGATTTATTATTTCGGTTTATTTTAGATTGGAGGATAAGGTCTTCTTGACTGTTATTCAAAAGGTCCAATTATAGAATAAGATATTTTGTTTCTTTTTTAATTGCTTATACTGTTTTTTGTTTGTTTTGGTTTGAACATCTTAAGAGAGTAGTACAAATGGAGAAAAAAAATTAAATGGAATGGAGGAATACATATTGAAAGTTGAAACTGAGTTATAAACGTACACGGGACCGATAAATCAACATTATTACTTGCACATTCAGAAGTGTCAAACTACAATAATTGCATTTCCAACTTGTATAAGGTACATGTCGATAAAAAGTGCATCCTTTTCCATTTTTATACTATTAAATTATAAATTCTCAAACTTAAAATTAATAATAAATATAAAAACTCTTATCTATCTTATATAATAAATTAAAATAATTTCAATTTTCAATGTAGGACAATTACATTCTAACACATCCCCTCGAGATGATATATAGTATAATCGAATATGTAGAAACACCACAACATACACATATGCATAATACATGTATGTTAGGCTAAACCCACAACGGACTTTTTACTAGTGTGTCTGATGGGCCAGAATATTGGGCTTCGATACCATGTTAAATTATGGACTTCCAATTTAAAACCAATTGCGAATGAGTGGAGAGACCCTTATCTCATATATAGTATATTAGAATGGTCTCAACTTCCAAAGTGAGACAATTACATTATAACACATATCAAAGTTTTGTAACGCTTAGAAAACTTTGATTAAATTAATTGCTCTTCTTTATTGCTTAAAAACATAATTCAAAAACTAAACAACTCATACCTTTGACACAACTCATCGAAAATATTTATAGATTAACACGATATTGTTAACTTCGAAGTGCATAAGCTTCTTGTTTAATCGTGATACCATCCTTGGCTTGATCAACTTCAATTCTAAGGTAGTATGTGAGTTTTCCAAGATCAATCATCTAAAATTTTGTTATCATTCCTTTCTTGAAGTCATTGATGATACTCTTTGAAATTCCGGTTACGAAAAGGTCATCAACATACACGACGATAATGAGTAGATTTCCGATTTCTTTCTTGGGATTCATGGAGCTTTCTTTCGAACACTTTATGAACTTCATATCCTTTAGTATCTGATTCAGTTTTGTATTCCATGCTCTTGGAGCTTAACTCAAACCATATATAGTCTTTGTTAATTTGAAAACTTTTTGTTCATATCCCTTATTTTCAAGTCCTCCGGGTTGAGATACGTATACATCTTCAAGTTCTCTTTGTAGAAATGCCGTTTTTACATCAATATGATGAATTTCCCATAATTCGGATGCGGCCAAACCAATTAACAAACATATTGTCTCTATCCTTGCAACCAGTGAAAAAGCTTCCTCGTAATCAACTCCTTTCTTTTGTACATATCTTTTTGCAACTAGTCTAGCTTTATGCTTGTTATTTTTTCCATCGACATTCCTCTTAATCTTGAAATACATTCGAGACCAATGACCTTTGCTCCTCGTGGCTTATCAAACAAGAACCAAGTCTTGTTCTGGTTGATCGAATCAATCTCATATAGACATGTGTTTGTCTACTCAATAATGTCTTTGAATTCTTTATAACTTGTTGGCTCATCAATGATCAAGAGAAGAAGATTCCCACTTTCCAAATCTGCAAGTATAACTTAATCATTGAGATATCGAATTTACTTGTCAATTTGTCCTTCGTAATTGTGGTAATGGTTGTGTTGTTTCTTCGCTTTCATGACTTGTATCTTCAACGTTACCTTCTATTTGTTGGTTTTCGCCATACATTTCATTACCATTGTCTATGATTTCTTCCCAAGTCTAACTAAACATCCCTCAGTCTTCACTATCTTTCTCCTCAACTCCCTTCTAATTCCAACATATTGATTCATTAAAGAAAACATCATGAATTACCATAATAATTCTTGTTCTTGGATTGTAAAGCTGATAAGCTTTCATTTCGAGTTCAACTCCAGATGAACCAACGATTGAGACCTATCATCAACATTCTTGAGATCCACGGTTTCCACTTTTGCATGAGCAAGACACCCATATATTTTTAGATGTTCTATACTTGGTTTCTTGTTCCTAAGACATTCATCGAGAGTTTGATTCTTCAAAGCTCTAGTAGAAACCCTATTAGTTACATATGTCAAAAAAAAATTGTAACTCTCATAACTTTGAGAATACTTCTTATCATCTCCAACAAAGTTTGATTTCTTCTTTCTACAAAACCATTTTGTTGAGGTGTGTAAGGAGCTGTTAACTGTCTCTTAATTCCAGTTTTGGTACAAATATCAAGAAAATCTTGTGATGTGAACAATGTATTTTTCAAGATTTTGTTTCTCCCAAATTCTTGAATCCTTTAAACATTTCAAGTGCTTTTCCTTTTTCCTGTTGAAAAAATAGTCCACATATATCTTGAATAATTATCAATAATCACAAAGATATACCTATTTTAAGTATGACTTGGAGGTGATATTGGTCAACACAAGTCTGCATGAAGTAGGTCCAATACTTATGAAGCACGAAAATCAGTTCGATTTGGAAAGCTTTTTCGATTTTGTTTACCCAACAAGAAAGATTCACAAAACAGTTTTTCTCTTTGAAATCTCGGTAAGCCTTAGACCATCTTATGCTTTGACATCTTCTCGATGGTTTTGAAGCTACATGACTAAGTCTCACATGTCATTCTAAGTTTCTTCTTCCATTCTAGAGTGTAAGAAAATCGGCTTTCTTATCTTAAGCTTGATTTTGTAGAGTCTATTCGGTGATCTTTTGAATCTTAATAAAAGTCTTTCGTATTAATCAGGTAATATGAGATAATCTTCCTTCATTCTAACATCACAACCATGTTTAGTAGCTTATCTTAGACGCAATATGTTGCTCTTTAGCCCTGTGATATAATAGATGTCCGTGAGAAGCTTTTGTTCAACCATTTTTTCCTTCAATCAATATCGATTCTTTTCCTTCGATATTTACACCCGAACCATCACCGAATCTCACTCTCCCTTTTACTTTTTCGTTTAGCTCCAAGAAGAACGTCTTTTCTCCCATCATATTATTACTTGATCCATTATACAAATACCAAAAACCATATTCCCTTTCATATTTTTCGTATTTCTTAAGCAACACGTTTTTTCGTTTAGAAAAACAAACTTGTGCATGTAGAGAGAATCTTCATTGGTACCCTTTTCTTTCTCTCTGTTCTCTTCTACTTCCACCTTATACATCTCTTCTAGCTTCTTTATCACATCGGAAGCACACAACTTGTGACTGATCTTTCTTCTCTTTATCTTGGTCTCTTGAATTAGATCTCCCTCGATCTCTTCATGGACCTCTACCTTTTTTTCTTGTGCTCTCATACCTTGATCCATCTCCATAGTTGTCATAACTCGCATACATAAAATTCTTATCACAATCTTGATTCTCACGTAGAACAATTCTCTCCTCATAAGCTTTAAGACGACCAACGATGTCTTCATATGGAGCATTGTTCAAGTCAAATACTTGTTCTAAAGATGCAGTCATGTGAATGAATCTATGTTGAGGTAGAATATTGAGAAACTTCTTAACTAAATTTGATTCATCAATTATTTTCCCTAGCACCGCAGATTTTGAGGCGATATCCGATAACTTCCCCGAGAAGGTACCGATTGTGTCTATTTCCTTCATTTTCAATCGTTCTAACTCGGACATAAGAGTTTGTATTCTTGCTTCCTTGACCATTTCCGCTCCAAGATGTCTTGATTTAATGGCCTCCCATATACCTTTAGCTGAATTTTGTTCACCTACTTGTAATATGAGACTTTCAGATATAGCTTGGAAGAGTAACGAGATTGCTAAGTCATTATTCTTTGCAATAGATGATCTGAGATCAATCGCCTCCCAGACTTCGTAAGTATGTAAGAGAACATTCATTTGCATCGACCACACTATGTAGTTCAATGAGCTCAAAATCGGACACATCACCGTTGAAGGCACAAATTCTTTTGTCCTTGGCGGTTTGCTTTCGTCTCCCATGGCTCGGTCTTGATTCTTTATCTAGATCGATTGTTTTGATACCAAATAAACATTCATAATGCTTGTTTAAAATTTGATTACAGAAATTGTTATTCTTTATTGCTTAGAAACATAACTCAAAATCTTAACTTAGATACAACTCATCTAAAGTATTCATAGATTAACACAACATTGTTAATTTCTGTTTTCTATTAGAAATAATTACTTTATTTTCTAGTTTTTTTCTAACTTGAAAATATCTTACATTAATAATTGAATTAATTTACTAAAAACTTGTTCACTAAATTAATGTTGAATTTTTGAATATATCCAATACATATGTCATGTTTTTTCTAGAAATTTGATTCATTTTTTTTGTATTTTTCTCTTAAAATAATTTGTATTAGTACCAAATTGAGGTGGTTTGGTTGGAGACTTTGCAAATAATTATTTGGAATGGATGATTTAGAATTTGAAAATCTAACTTTACTCGTTAACCGAAATTAATAATGTACAGTATAACTTATTTAAATTAATATTTTATAAATTAATATATATATTAATAATTTCTATAAAATGATATAGATTTTGTGGTTCTAAATTAAATTTTTGGTTCAATTAATATATTGATAAATAAATAATCTCTATAAATTAATTAAAATATTTATTTTAGTGTAATCCCAACATTATTAATTTATAAAGGTCGTATATGGTTCGTTCATTCTCTCATTACATGTCTGAACGTTAAGTTGAGATTAACATTGAGTTGAGATAAAAAGTTGATAGTCAAATAAAATGGTACTCTTTTTACTCAAAATCAAGTTTTTGATAGCATTCTTAATGTTTGTTTTTTGGGTCATTGGATCGTAACACTGAATGTATAAATAAAAGCCTCTAAATTTTTATTATGTTGTGCGTTTACTTGAAATAGAATTTCAATGAAAAAATTACAAAAGTAGTATAATCACTTCACCATACTCACTTCTCATTTTCAAGTACATGTTAATTTTGGATGATTATTATAAAATTTGAATTCTGTTTTAAATTCGATATGAAAAATTACATTTCAGCAATGACAAATAATTCATTACTTTCCTTTCGTACAAATATTTATTTCATTAATTTTCTAATATTTGTATGAATTTCTTTTATATGTATATTATTCAATATAATACTAATTAATAGTGTATCGACTCATCTTTCATAGAAATATTAAGAATATTTTTATTCCAAACTCACATTTCAGAGAAATAATAATGTGGCTTAAACACTAAGAAACATGTGATCCAATTGGTTTGCCTTTTATTTAGTTAAAAATAGGGTGGTTGGTCCAAATCCTATCTTACTCCAATTTTAGAAAATTTAGACTATGAATTATGTTTTGTTGTCGATACAATGATTATTTGCTGACAAAAAAATAAATGTGCTAAAACTTTTAAACTAATATATATATATATATATATATATATGTTACCAAATATAAAATACATATATATATATATGTATACATTTATATATAGTATACACGATTTAATCTTTACACAATATTTGTGTAAGATTTTTTTTAGCCATAATAGAAATGCTTTTGAAAAATTGAAGGACAATACTATTTCAAAATTTCACTGGAAAGTTATATATCTCATTGTTTAGAAAGTTTCTGAAGTTAACATCAAAAGTGAATAGAAAAATTTTCGTTGATTGTTGAGTTATTCTAAGTATAATGACGAAGATAATTTACTAATAATTCTCCATGTTAGGAATTTAATCATCTCCACTACAAAAATATATTAAAAAAGATTTTATTCTATAAATCAAATATTATTGATTTATCTATTAACAAATAAAAAAAATTATAAACGTAAACTTTTTTCTTACAAAAAAGTTTTTCCGCCAAATTTTATTTTTTATTTCGAAAATTACTTTTTATATTTGTAACTTATAAAACTTAATGGTAATATATTTATAAATTATCTTATAAAATCTCATAAAATTTAATTTTACATTATTTTATAAAAAAAATAATTTTGAAAATTCAGTTTCGAAGTTGGTTTATAACAAGGTTATAAATTTTTTATAATTTTAATTATACATATCTTTTTGATTTTATAATTTTTTTATAAACAAACTTATAAATCTATATTACATTTATGTTCTAAGTTAATTTCTTATAAAGTAATTTATAAATTTTATAAGATTTTTTGTAAAACTTTATAAAAAAATTTAAGAAAAAGTTTGAGATAAAATAAAAAAATTTGGTGGGAAAAAATTATGAAACAAAATTTCAATGATATTTTCATCATTTTATATTATTGAGAAACTTTTTTATAAAAAAAATTAAAAAGACACTTTTATGAAAATGTAAAACAAGTAATTAAAATTCCTGTTTTCTTAATGCTGTATGTTATTGTGACTCAAAACATAATGATTATATGAAATCTTAATTTGATCTACTCGATCTGGTATGAAAAGAATTTGTGACTTCACAAACATCGATTCGAAATCATTAACCTGATATTTCTTGTTTACTATTAATTTAACGACTAGAAATATTATAATATATTTACGTAAAGTTGTAATAAAAGTTTGAAAAATATTCAGTGTACACATCTTCTAAACGACTTTGAATTTTTTTTTCTGGTGGACCCGATGTCGAGATTTCATAGTTTCAAAGTTATTGACTTTTCTTATTTCAAAAATGTTGACTTTATATTTCTTTAGATTAAAGTTTCTGTACAACAAATTAATACTAGCCCAATGATATGTGTAAATATTGTTTCAGTTTTAGCAAAATCAGATTTAGTTTGCATCACTCGTACATATGGTAATATTTTTTAAAAATTATTTATTTATTTATTAAATAGCTAATTTATAAATGCAAATAATTAATTGGTTACAGATGGACGACGTGCAGAAAATTGTCAAGTAATAGAATGGATTGTGTGTTAACTTATTCATAAGGTGGGCCAACTAATTGTTATCATTTAATTAAATTGTTGAAAAGTATATAATCGTGCTTACGCTTAACATGCACATAATTTAATCCACAAAAACCCATGTTCATATTATATTAACAAAACTTTAAATCATTAAAAAAAAAAAAAGGAATTTGTGTCACTCCTACCTTTGGTCTAGTCTTATCCTCCTTTGGTCTTATTTTGTGTTTGTCTCTTGTTGAGGAACCATTTTATTCGACTAGATTGATAGCTCTTGTGTCAAGTATAGGTCTTAGATCAATGGTTCTTGTGCTGTGTTGTGCTTGCCGGATTTATTCTTGTCGCCTTTGCCTATCGGTTTCCGCTGCTTTTTGGTTGTGGTTGTTTTTTCATGTCGTTTAGTTATGTTCTAATTAAGGTTTCATCTTAGGATATTGATACACCGAATTTTAACCCTACTATTTTACTGCAAGTGTACAACAAAACAGAGTAGAATTCTAATTCACAAAAACCAAGTACTCACACTATTGATCTTAAAACCAAACCCAAGCTAAGAAAAATCAAAGTAATGATGATTGCAATTAAACAAAACAGAAAATAAAATGATATAAACTCAACAAATAAAAGCATCAAGTTTAGGAAATTCATTAGGAAATCATAGATCTAAATAAGGAAACTATTCATGACATGATTAAGACCAATTCTCAACACATACATAACTGTATAGCAAACTCATTGTCGCGGCGTCGACTAGTATATCGACTAGTTAGCTACTCTAGCCTAGGCATTGAGATCAACAATAGATGGAGAATACATCAAGATTAAACCTAATTAGAGAACTACTCAGACATGATTAAAGGAAAGAAAATAATATACATCGAAAAAGCATAATTAAATTGCAAATTAAAATGATAAGGTTCATAACTCTTCTCCAAAGTTGCAGAGAAAGAGTTCTTATCCTCAGAGTTGCTGCAAAAGAATGGTTACAAAACCTAATTATCTCTCGAAAGTGTTTTATACAAATAAGGAAAAATCAAGATTTTCTTCGCAGGTACGAGGATCGATCGATCCACATGTGGATTAATTGATCTAGCGAGGATCGGTCTATCACATCATTAGCTGGTTGATCTTCAAGTCGAGCGCATGTTCTAGAGATTCGAAGATCGATCAATCAGGTGGAGGTTGGGCGATCATCAGGTTGAGCGCAAAAACTGGTAGAGAGAAGATCGGTCGGTCAAGTAGAGTTTGGTCGATCTTCAACTGGAGTGCAACTTCTGATACTGTGTGGGATCGATTGATCAATCTAGGTATTTTACAAAAATGACAAAAAAAAATTGGAGCTGGACCGAGGACATCTATGCTTTCATGGTGATTTCATAAATTATTAAGACCAGATTACTATATTTAGTTTCAGTCTTCCACTTAGTCTTCCACTTAGTTTGCAATGTTTCAGCAATTGTTTGCTTGTCCTTCATTATGCTTGTAATGGTTACTTAATCATTACAATGAAATACTTTTTGACCAAAAGAAGAAGAAAAGACATCATACATGCCCTTCCCTTTTAAACCCTCCGACTGGAAAATATAAAATTACAAAATGTATTAAGTTTATTGTTGTAAAACATGACTACACTAATGATGAGCTCTTGTTATTAAATGTACAAAATGTACAAGAGTCATTTATCAAGCTCTTGTTGTAAAAAAAGGCTACACTAATGATGAGCTACAAGTTTTTGGAGAGAACAAAATCAAGTTTATAAGAAAAGTCAAAACCAAGATTATTCATGTGCAATAATGTTACAGATTAGTACTTTAGAGTCTATTTACCTGAGGAAAGCATATATGGATTCATCCTTGTACATGACGAGGAGGCTTCGAGTTGGTCTAAAACAAGAGCATTATCATATAAATGAAGCTCAATTATTTTTTTGTAAAAGTTACTCTAATGTTGAAAAACGATGTTTGTTTTTTCAAAACATTGGTGCTGGTGAAAAACAATTCATCACCCTTCTCAGTCTTCTAAGAGAAAGAACTTGCCCTCCATGTAAATTTATCTGAACAAAGCATCATATGAAACTCAACGTCAGCTCAATAAGCAAAATGAAAACATAAATGCAGGAATATCAAAAACACCATAGTTATGAGCTAAAATAGAAACTCAGATGAAAAGCTATCAGATTTAAACGTCAAAAGAGATTCAAGCTACACTTCTGTGCTACACTTTTAACTTTCAAGTACCATTTTTGGAAAAATAGGAACCCAAATCACTAATAGAAACATAGCAAATAAACAACCTTATAGTTATCCTACAACGATAATTTAGATACAACAAATAAAACTAGTGTTAAAAGAGATCAAACCTGATAGATTATTGGATATACTCTCAAAATCAAAAACACAGTGCTTTAGATTCAATTTGAGTAAACGATAAATCAAAATCATATTCCATCAACTGTATAACTGACTGCAAGAGCAGAGAAAAGAGCCATTTGGACATTCAAAAACGTAGGAAGAACTGTATTCGCTGTAAGTTATCACCACAAGAAGATAAGCTTAAAAGGGGAATTGATTTAACCTCCATTTAAACAGATTCCAGGCTCAGTTCTTTCCTTAAATCCAGAACATATAGCCTTTAGTACTATGATTCTCTCGAGTTTACCTGAGCAATGAACCACATGAAAAACAAAGACACTACAGCAACAACTCATTCATTACATTACAACTAAAAGTAAGAAACTTTGTTCAACAAGGAGATTATCAAAATTTAAAGTATATGAGATGAAAAACCAGATGCAATTTGTGCTTCTCTTGAGCTTGAATGTCATTGAGCAGTTGAGCAAGATCAGCTCTTCCATTTCGCACCTCCATTGCATTATCATCAAAGGCTTAGTCTTTAACATCAAATGTTTAACATACTTTTGAAGGTTATCAATAGAAAACACTCAAATAAGATCCATACTTGTTTTGAACATTCATTGAACTCCGTTGTAATCTCACTGCACAACTTCTGGTAAAGTGCTTCAGAACCACTCTCCACATACTCTGTGAATCCACTGATAATTGAATTGTTCACAGAGACAGATTGATGGAGGAAGATCTTAATCAGTAACCAAACATGTAAATCTTCAAATATGCGAGAAAAATCTAGAATCTTAACGCTGTTTTCTCAACTTTAACATCTTACAAGAACATTCACTAAATATTGTTGTGAAACCAAGACAATCGATCAACAGAGATGGACCTTAACAAAAACCTAAACACATGAACTAACAAATAACATGAAAATCCGATAGAAATTTCGGATAATGAATTGAACCTTTCGAGCTTACTGGGAAATTGATAGTAAGGTTGAAGTTCAAAACCGCAAACAGGTTCGATTTATCACATTGAGACATGATAACATATCAATTGAAATACACATAGAAATAAATGAATGGATTTACCAAAGGCGAAAGTAAATGAATCGAACGTAATAACAATTGTGGAGCAGAGAGCAATTACATATCAAAGAAGAAAGAAGCAATACTTACGAGATGGTCAAGAGAGTTGAACTGGACTAGATCATGGAATGGATGTGGCTTGATGACGAGATGATGGGATGGCTCGAGCTTGAAAGAGGCCCAAAAATTGCCGAGATGAAGATCCTCAGATGACTCGCTGGTGGTTCCATATCACTCACATTGAAGATCCTCGGAGGAATCGCCTCCAAAATCCTAGAGAAATGAAGAGCCAAACCGAAGCATTCTTTTTTTCTAGTGTTAAAATCATCAACCAATTATAACGTGCCACGTCAGCGGTTCTAAGGTCTCTATAAGCTATTTTTTAAGAGCTGGTTCTTAGACCACCATTATTGGTGGTTTCTATAGAGTTTCTTACCTTTTTATAATATTAAAAAATGTACATGTAGGAGAGAGAGTTATGATGGTTTCTTATTTAAGAAACCATCAAAAAATTAAGAAACCTTTAGCCTATTTGTTTTCTTTTGATTGGTCATTTTTTTTTGTAATTAAAATTTAATATTTTAATAGGGGTAGAGACTCAAATTAAGAAACTACCAATAATGGTGATCTTATGCTTTTAATATCATTTTCATTAATTTAATCATTATTAATCACTAAGAACTCCTCTAAGAGCATTCAGTGGAGGTGCTCTTAATTTTTTAAGGTAATTATTGATAAATCTTCATTTATAGCTCAAATCTTCATCTATAAGGCATCTACATTAAGGATTTAGCTTCTACATTTAAGGATTTAGCTTTAGCATAAGTCAAATTAGTTTTGTTTTTCTTAAGACTTTTTGTGGTGAATATCTAAGAAAATTTGAGTAATCTTTCTGGATAGATAAACCTTTAGCAGCTAATTCAAAAAGTTAAGGCCCAATCAACTTGGATTTGGAAATTGTTTGTTAGCTTTAAGACCCCTAGCCATAGGAGTTTCTAAAATGCAAGATAAGGGATGGTTGCCCAAAAAATTTCTAATGTCTCATATCAAGACTGGTAAATTGGGGCAGCGCCGGCTTAAGATGTTGGGCATTCAGAGCAATCGTCCAGAGCCCACCAACATTTTTTTTCTTCTGCATTTTTTTTTTATATTTGTAGTTTACAAATTTTTTTTTCTAAAAGGCCCAATTTATTTTTAAAACATTTAAAAGGGCCTAAAATTTTTTTTAACCGTATAACTTGACAATCTAAGATCCTTACCATCTTCCTGATTCCCTGTAAACCCAATTCATGAAGCTCTCCCATTAGCTTCAGAACTCTATCACGACTGTAAACCTTCCCTACCCAGTCCCATTGAGCTTGTTCAGGCGATAATCCACCCGGCTCCCACACATGGTTAGCTCGTCCAGGATCGGTAGTAGAGTTGCGTCAGGTTCTTCGCGTCACTCTACTCTTGGTTTTCCTGGCAGGGATGCCCATTGTTCCCTGCGATAACTCCTCCGATTCCCCTCTCCTTTCAGAAAAACCCAAATATTTTTATTTTTTTTTAAAAAAGACCCAAAATATATAAATAACTATAAAATATACCTTTTAAAAAAAATTGCCGAGGGACCCATAATATTATTCATCCGGCACTGAATTGGGGTTCTAATGTCTGAAGTCACACAAACCCTTATCTACAAATGTGGTTGTGGCTACATAACTGACGGTAGGTAATACTGTAGCATAGTTAAATGGTTAGTAACTACATAATTAGGTTAATTGTGTTACACAAGCTGTATTTTTGTGAGTAATTTCCGAAAACACTTATTTAACATAGTTGTATGGTTGAAACTACGTAATTGAAGTAAATATGTAACATGTTTATGAAAGTCTGTAACATGTTCACAAGCCCAATAGTTATGTTAAAGACTTTCTAACTCTGTAACATGCTTATTAGCTCTGTAACATACTTAAGAGTTTATAAATATATTGCATATTTATATTCGTAAAATCCTACATATTTATTTTTAAAATCACATCTTCAGAGAGGGCTTGCTGATCGTTCTGTAAATGTTTTAATGGAATGTTTGAAGCTAATGAAAGATCAATGGCTATTGAACTGTTGTCGAGGAGATCCTATTGAATTTCTTAAATACCTTGATGTTGAAACTTATGAATCTGTAGCAAAATCGGCATTGGAAGTTCTACTAAGTGAGGGATTAATTATGCCCAGCAATGATCAAAGCATTCAGCAGTACATATTGTCAGCAGATGGTGAAGCTAGAGGTATGTTGAAGTCTGGACTATATATGCATATGTTTTCAGTTTCTGCATGTGCTTATATTTTCTTATACCTGTGTTAGATGAGGGCACATGTTCTACAACCAGCATCCAACTTATGGAGCCAGAGATTGCTCTTGACTGGAGGATTATATGCAGGAAATTACACAAAAGTGCTCAAGTAAGTTTGCAACTTACCAACTATTTATTACTTAAGTTTGGTACTTTTATGCTTTAAACAGGGTTATAGTGAAGCCATAAATTCTGAAACTTTTGTTAAAAGTGAGTTTATTGGTGCTCTTGATATCCCCTAACTCAGTATTTGATTCACAAACCGAGAGTGCTAATATATACTAATATTATTGTGGTCGATAATAATCTAGAAGCATCTTCTGTGATTATAAGTTACACCTTTACTGCAATCTTTTTCATTTTATCACCTCACATCTCAGTCATACAAAATATAACAAAGAAATGCATCTGATTCTGATGAGGCAGCACATCAATGCAATTGTCAGTTTGCTTCACGGTTTATTGTATTGAATAGCCTTTTGTTAACAAGCACGAATATATCCTTATGTTGTCCCCGTATTCAGTTAAATCCTTTTAGAATATATTGTCGACTATATAGGCTAGGATTTGAAATAGGATTGTTAGATCTTGTAATATTTTTGGTGCACTTAGTGCTGGTTTTATATATGGGACATGCTAAAAATGGTGAGACTATTACACAGGCAAAGGGTTCTGATGCTGCTACTGCGATGGGAGCTGAGGCAGCAGTTTATGCTGCTTAAGCTTCAGATGCTAATGACTTACTTGAAAGAATTCTACCTGCAACAGTTTCTGATTATGTTGATCTAGTTAAAGCTCACATCGAAGCTGGTGAGTCCAAATATCTTTATTTGGTAACAAAGCTTAGTTGTTTTGTTGGGAGATACCCATTGCTTAAGTATATTTTTCAGGAGCGAATCATCACTTTGCATCTAGGCAGCTATTATTGATGGGCACAATGCTTGATTTCTCTGATGCTATGCTCCACAAGACTGCAAGTTCATTTGTTCAGGAGCTGCTCCACAGACCTTTTGAGCAAGAATTAGATGAAGAAGGAAACAGTATTGTAATTGGAGATGGTATAAATCTTGGTGGTGATAAGGATTGGGCTGATGCAGTATCGAAATTAGCTAAGAAAGTCCATGCTGCCCCTGGAGAATATGAAGAAACTGTACTTGTTGTTGTCGAGGAACTAGCGAGACCTTGTGGGGAAAGGACTGCGGATTTCCTGCAGTGGATGCACATGCTTTCTTTAACAAGTCTTCTCTTAGAAAATGGATCATCTTTACACTCACTGCAAGGGAAGGCTATTGAACCAGAAGAAATATTGCACGCTTTGTTGCTTCCAGGGGTATATTATCTACTCTCCTATGTTTATGTCTCATAGTCATATTTCACTGCTTTATCCTTTATGCTCCACTTCTTTAATTTTCCCTTGAATTTGGACTCTAAAAATTATTTGGATAAGATAGACTTGTCAAGACTTCTAGTTTTCTTACTCTCTAGCAGATGATTTGTTATAGTTTTCCATTTAAGATTCTAATATTATATGTGATCTCTTCTTTTTCTCTTTTAAAGACTGTCAGAATGTGTCAACAGTTTTAAGGAGAGGTAGTTTTGTAGCTAAGAAACAGCTTATCATGAGTTGAGTTCCTTCTGCATCGAACATGGGCATGTATTTGTTTTCTTTCTTTTTTTCAACTTGGCAATTACAAAGAAATATTCTTTCTAATATGACTAATGTCATGCAGGCAAAACACACTCACTTAGATGTGCAGAGGATTGCTATAAAGTGCCTTGATCTTTTTGGTTTGTTAGAGAAGAAGCCTAGCGATGTGCTAGTAAGGGAGCTACGTGCAGCTTTTTATAGAAGCCCTCCTCCAATCAGTATCATGGATTGCAAGGCACTAATGGATCTGGGATGTGGCATAGCCCAACAGAAGTTGACAAGGCAATGGGACAAGATCTCTTATCACAATTTGAGGATGAGAGCATTGATTTTGGACCCATAGACTTATCCATTGTTTAAGAAGATTCAAACTTTAAAATACTCCATCTCTTGTACGCTGGACTCGAAAATGATGACTGGAGAGCCTGCACAGAGAGCATTGGAAATGAGTCGGTTAAAGCTACTATTGAGGAGGGGTTTGCAAAACTTCTTCTTCTAGGAGAGAAGTACCCAAACTTACCTGCATCTTTCTACCCTTTTGTTTTGGGCAAGCTGGTTGCATTATACTTCAGTGAGGAGTCAAAAGATCAATTAAGGTATAGAGATACTGTTTCTTTCGATTAGTAAGTTCTGTCATCAAAATTAACTCTAGTGATATATTCTTCTTAACCATTGTCCAGGTTCAAACAGTGTTTATCAGTCTTCTTTGAGCATTATGATTCCCTCTCGGAAAAGCATAAGGTAATGAAAAGTATGATGTCCTTAAGAGCAAAAGATTTCATGGCGTGACTGATTATTTGTCTTTTAGTTTTGTAAAGAATTATCTTCCAGCTAAATGTGTTTTTAATGTAATGTAGGGATACGTGTCAAAGGCTTTTGTTCCTCTCATACGCTCAATGTGGCCTGAAATTGATGGGAACTCTAAAAGTTCTTGATATGCTATATGAAATCAACGCAAGCGTGCAGTCCAAGCATCCAAATTTATCATACAAATGATGCAAACGCCTCTATACAAAAAAGACTCTCTCTCTCTC
>JAKUCM010003966.1:0-14596 GCA_023374145.1 Lepidium sativum | reverse complement strand
GAGAGAGCATAAATGAAACTATCGTGACGATTAAATTTTCATCTTAGTAATATTACACATTTCAAATACCCGAGAATTATGATCTCCAATGGATTGAATCCTTTCAACTCATTTGGATACATGAAGATAATATACACACAAATTTCTACACTACTCTAAGTGTTTTCCTTGACACTATTATTAGCCATGTGTTCTTATCCTTTCATGTGCATATACAAAGCTAACTCCAAGCTTTTTGAAGCAGCTACACTTCACACTCATATAGGTAGATTTTTTAATCTTGCACCTGCAAATGCAATTTTTCAAAAATTCTTTTAAGAAGAAAACTTCAACCTATCTTTTTCTTGCAAGTCTAAGCACTTACTTTGGGATGCTTCAATCTTTAAGTGTGGGTTTTCCATATTGAATTCAGCTTCACGTCGTATTATAGGGGTATTGGATATCCCACCATTAAAGTTTCAAATGGACTTTATTCCCATCCCTTTCGGTGACTTTATCACTATATCCCTACCTAATCCTTTTTTCAAATGATTGGCTAGATTTTGTTGAGACCAAACAAAATCTAAGATAATCACTCTGTGAGTGATTAGCTCACGTACTGTACTATGTCGAACTCCCATGTGTCTCGACTTACCATTATACACTTGGCTATAAGCCTTAACCAAAGTAGCATGACTATCACAACTAATAGAAATAAGTGATACTAGTTTTGTCCACAATGGAATCTCAGAGACTAAATTTGTAAGCCACTATGCCTCTCTCCCATGAAAACCCAACCACTTGTAGAAGAATGATCTTCTACGTGGGTAATCCAACTTGCATCTGAATATCCTTCTAAGACATAAGGAAATCCAACATAAGTCAAACCATAATTTATATTTCCTTTTAAATACTTGAGCACTCGTCTTACAGCTTGCCAACGATGAGTACCAGGATTACTTGTATATCTACTTAACCTTCCTACTGCATAAGCTATATTTGGCCTAGTGCTAGTCATGGCATACATCAAGCAGCCAATCACTTGTGCATACTCAAGTTGTGATACTGCTTTTCCTTTATTAGGTACAAGCTTTACACTCACATCCATAAGAGTGCTCACAAGAGAACAATTCTCATATTTGAATATAATGAGATTGCGTTAAAGATATTTCTTTGTTCTCACGCTTAATTCTGATTCCAAGAATCACATCCGCCTCCCCAATATCTTTCATGGCAAAATCCGATGACAAAAACTTTTTTGTAAGTTCTACTTGTCTAAGGTCGGAGCCAAAGATCAACATGTCATCAACATATAAGCAAATGATCACTCCATTTTCAAACTCATCAAATTTGCTATATAAAGAATTATCTGCTTGATTTAATTCAAATTTGTTTGACAAAACTGCCTCATCAAATCTTTGATGCCATTGCTCAGGTGCTTGTTTTAGCCCAAACAATGACTTAACTAATTTATACACCATATGCTCATTACCAGGCATAACAAATCCTTCAGGTTGTTTCATACATACCTCTTCTTCCAAAACACCATTTAAAAATGTTGTCTTGACATCCATTTGGTGGATTACAAGGTTATGAATGGATGTTAAACCGATCAAATACCTTATAGAGGAGATCCTAACAACCGGATCATATGTATCAAAGTAATTAATATCTTCCTTTTGTTTAAATCCTCGAATAACCAAACTAGCTTTAAACTTATCGATTGTTCCATCGACTTTCATCTTCTTTTTGAAGATCCTTTTGCAGCCCAAAGGCTCACAACCGGGTGGCAGATCTGTTTAAAACCAAGTATTATTTCCCATGTTGGAATCCATTTCATCATTTACAGCTTTTTTCCACTAGGCAACGTCGTTAGACATCATAGCTTCACTAAAAGTTCTAGGATCATCATTGATATGATAACAATATGACTATTGGAAACCAATATCATCTCTTGATCCTTCAATTAAATAAAGTTGGAAATCAGGACCAAATGATTTTTCAATCGTTCATTTTTACTTTTTCGTAGCTTAGGTGACACGTTTGATGGTTCAATTAGATCATCTCCATCCTTAATTCCACTTGTACTAGGAATCAAATTCTTTGGCCTTGGTATAGATGAGAAATGATTTTCATCAAGTATTGCATCTCTTGATTCAATTACTGTGTGATTCGATACATAATCATTAGGTTCTATGCTTTTAAACCTATAAGCTTTGGAATGCTCAGCATATCCAATAAAGTTGCAATCAAAAGCTCTTTCTCCCTAAGTTTTAATTTTTGGTTAGGGTAGCTAACTACCGCTCCACAGCCCCAAACTTGAAGGTAGTTCAAGTTTGGTTTATTTTTGTACCAAAGCTCATATGGGGTAGTTTTATTCCTTTTGTTAGGAACTCTATTTAATAAATAACAAGCCGTCAACATGGCTTCACCCCAAACTACATCACTTAATGCCGAGTAAGATAATATGGAATTAACCATTTCCTTTAGAACTCAATTTTTCCTCTCGAATACACCATTGTGTTGTGGTGTATATGGAGTCGTAGTATCATATATTATACCTACAGACTGAAAATATGTTGGATCATAATACCCTCCACCTCTATCGGTGCGTAACCTTTTAACCAAGTCATTATGTTGCAACTAAATCTCAATTTTATAAACCTTAAATTTATCTAGGGCCTCATCTTAAGCATGCAATAAATATACGTAGCAAAAAAGAGAGTAACCGTCTATGTATGTAATAAAATATTTCTTGTATATTAAATATGGAGTAGCATGCAAATCACATAAATCGTTATGTATAATTTCGAGCAACTTTGAATTTCTTTCTATGCTTTTAAATGGTTGTCTAGTTATCTTATGTAACAAGCAAGTGCTACACTTTTCTATATTCATGTCAAAAGCAGGAATTAAGCCTTCTTTAGACATAGCAATCATACGACTTAATTCACATGACCTAATCTTGCATGCAATAGAGAAGTATCATTTTTACTAGTATATGCCATATAAACAGAACTATCAACTTTATTAATATTAAGCATAAACATGCCATCACAGAAATATCTGAATCCAACTTAGACACCACACTTCGATAGGAAATACTTATCAGACTCATATACTTGTTTAAATCCACACTTATTTAAAACACTACCAGAGTCTAAGTTTTTCCTAATTTCGGGTACATGAATTACATCATAAAGATCAAGAATTTTCCCGAAACTAAATTCTAACACCACGTTTCCACGACCTACGATAAGAGTGGTTGAGTTGTTGCTCATATAAAGTACGGATCCATCTTGAACTGGTTGGTACTTTTTGAACGAGCCACGATCCTGCAAACATGTGTTGTTGCACCGGAGTCAATCCACCACGCCACCTCATCATCATGCATATAAAATGTCCACAAAAATTTTAGACACGTACTACACTTTCGGATTCGTATCAAAAACTGAAATTTGACCTTGTTGAGATGGTGGGCCTCGATCTTTAGATCCCTTTCCCTGGATGATTATGTTGCGTTCGATTCTTATCTTTTGTTGCCCGACAGTCTCGTTTGAAGTGACCCGACTTGTTACAAACCCAACAAACGGTTTTATGCCTTTTGTTAGATCCATGGTTAGTTTTGTTATTAAAATGACGTTTCTTTCCCTTTTTCTTCATCTTAGAACTCCCACATTCCTCCATCATATTAATAGAAGAAGGTCCAACCTTTTTATCTTTAGATTTCCCTCCCTCTTGCCCCCTTAGAGATTCCTCTATGTGCAAATGGCTACCAAGTTGTATAAGAGACAACTCTTCTTTCTTGTGTTTCAACATGTGTTTTAAATCCTTCCATGATGGTAGCAACTTGTCGATAATACTCGACACTAAGATGGATTCATCCATATTCATGTTGTGTTTGGCAAATTTCCCTATGATGCGAAGTAATCATTGTACTGATCCATGACTGGTCTAAAATCAGTCATCTTGTAATTATTAAAATCACTCACAAGGACCTTCTTACTAGAAGCATCCTCGGCCATGTACTTTGATTCCAACGCATCCCACAACTCCTTTGCAGACACAACATTTTCATAAATATCAAAGAGTGGATAGAACATACCGTTTAGAATATGACCACGTGATATGTAGTCATCGTTCTCCCATTTGAGTAGTTTCCTTGTCTCATCCACATATTCATCTTCGGGATTCTCCGACACGGTAGGCATTGGTATCTTCTTTTGCGATCTTCAAAAATTGAATCCTTCGAACTTATCTAATTTCCCAAACTTTGATGTCATCTCACGGACACATACATTAGCCATATTTCACTAATAAATAATCTTTAAGATTATTGGAATATATGATAAACGTAATGGATCTGGGATGGTTAGTGAACTTGGATAATGATTGAATCGTGCTTGATAGCACTTTTTTAAAGAGTATTTCGACCCTTATTCTCAAGCCTTGGATTACACGAAATCTCTTCTACGATACGACAATCAAAACACTCTCTTTTTTTAGGCTAAGACACAAGAAAAACATTAGAATTTTGTGTTTTGTTTATGTGTTTGATCTTTTAGAATCAAATTGAAATTTTATTGCTTTCAATATCTTTCGCGTTCTCTTTCTCTTTTTGGGTAGAGAAAATAGAATCTTATATATATAGAGGAAACTAGTTCGTTATCACGAATGGTTGTGATGTTTGACGTACGTTTGCAACCTTATGTTATTATTATAACAATTCATTCTTAATGTTAAAAATTTAACATTAAACTTAAATGTCCAACATTAGCATTTATTAGATAATTTATATGTTAAATATTTAACATTAAACTTAAATATTCAACACTTTGTGAATACCCTAGATGTTGAATAGTCTATATAAGACACAAATGTAAAGGTTTATCAATCAAGAAAAAGAAATTCTCTTCTTCTATTCTCTTATCCTCGACAATTCTCAAATCTCTCTAATATGTTGGTTCTCAATCTCTTACAAAAATTTCTCGATTTTATTTAATCTACTCTTAATATTTCTTGAATCTCACAGCATTCACATGTTATTATCTCTTTGTTAGCTTTGTACTAAACTAAAACCAAAACCAAAAGCCTGGACAAAGAAAAAGAAAACAAAATTAGACCAAAAAGAGAAATGAAAACAAATAGCAGATATTGTAAACACTACAAGAGAACATTTGTTTTACAACTCCCATTTTCGTCCCTAAAGCGTTGTAAAGGACTTTTACAACGTATTAGGGACGCCGCGTGAAACGTCGTGTCTTGCACGTCGTAAGGTACAAAACGTTGTAAAAGTTAACAACGCAAGAAAAACGTTGTTAAAACGTCGTAAAAGGGGAGTTGTAAAAACCTCGTAAATATTGGCAAACGTTGTAAAGTCGATGCCAATATAAACGTTGTAAGTTTATTGTAAACTTAGGAACGTCCTTACAACATTTAATTTACAACTAATTAGAGTCGATTATTTTACAACGTTTTAGAGTCGATTTATTTACAACTAAGTAAAGACGAAAGTTTTACAACTACTTAAAGATGATATTTTTTACAACTACTTAGAGACGAAAAGTGTTTACAACTATTTAAAGACGAAAATAATTTACAACTACTTAGGGACTAAAATTTATTATGTTTTTTTTATATTAAAATTGTGAATTTTTTTTTTTTTTTAATTAAAATATGAAATAATTAATATAAAAATATAATATAAAATATATAATTAAAATGTTTTTACAAAATTTAATTACAAATTACAAAATATTTAACGAAGTAATTCGTCGAACATGTCAGAGCTACGGTCGTCCTGATCTTCAGCCACCCGCTCGTTCAAATCGACCTCGACATTCTCCGTAGGCCTAATCCCGAGGTTGCGACGTCTAAGCTCCAAAGCCGCAAATGCATGTGGATTGCCCGCAACCAAAATATCCATCATGGATTCCATGGCTGCGAATTTCTCATCCGTCGTTTGCTTTAGCGAAGCAATTTCCGCACAAGATTCTTGCAAAAAAAATTTGTCAGGGAAGAAATATTATTTATATTAAAGTATTTAATTTAATACCTGCTTATAAATTGCGTTGATCTCCGGAGCACTCAATTGGACTGGAGTACCGTCGGTGGATTCCTGGGAAAGCTGCGTTTGACGCTCCTGAACCGCAGCTTTAACCTGGCTATGTAGTAGCTCACAACGTGGATCGACGAAGACGCCAGATTTCTTCTTATGGGTTGCGGCATAGAGTTCTGGAAGCGTAGGAATCTGTCCAGTTTTTTCCGCCTAATAAAATTCAATTTTAATTAAAAATTTCTTTATGTTAATAAATATTAAAAATGAAAAAAATTATTTTTAAAAATACTTACGATTTGTATTGCCACTCCGCCAAAAGACATTTGGCCTGCAGTGTGCGGCATTGCGACTGGTAAGCCGTCAAGCCCAATCGTCTTCCGGGAAGCGGAACACTGAGCAGCTCTCCTCACAGCTACAGGGTCTACCCAGTAATTCTTCAGTCCATCCCAACAAGCGTTGGTCATGAATGTGGGTTTCCCGGCATCTCCCTTCACCTCCCACTCGGTTTTCCAGTCCGAGACTGTGTTAATAAGCCGCTTCATGGCTTTGTGGTTGAACTCATTTCGGATAGTCTCGTTGATAGAGACGTCCCAATTCCAACGTTGCTAGTAGTTTTAATAATTAATTAATATTTAATATATATTATAATATGTTGAATAATAAAAATGAATGGAAAAAAATATTACCGCAAAAATCTTGAACCACGTTATGCGAATGTAGTGGGGTGTTGATTTCCAATTTGGAGTCGCCTCTAAGAAATAGCTTTTGATGCATTCCGTGATGCTACGTCCCACTTTGCTATCAATACCGAACCCGAAATTTTTTTTAATATATATTATTAGCTATTTAATTATAAATGCTTAAATTTAGTATGTAAATAAAACTAAATATGTACCAATAGGTTCCAGTTGGACGATCGACGTGTAGATGCGGAAAATTCTCGCGGTTTAGTGCCACGAGAATATCCTTAACCCGGTACTGCGCGTAAGGTGCATCAGGCAGGACCAAGAGGTCTGGATGGACCGCAACATTCGTCGGAGGGGGATCTACGGCCACTTCTGGTGCTGGGAAAGTAGCCGGGGGTGTATCACTCTGATGATGTGACTGCGACTGCGTCTCTGGCACAGCCGAGGAAGTAGAAGATGATGCGGTGCCGTGCAGTATGTCACTGTAGTGGACACGGCGTGTATGCTTCCGGGGTGCCATAATTTGTACCAACAAAACGATGTTTCGTAAATTAGACGTTGGATACTACTAATAATATATAAAGCCTAAATTCTAAATTCCGTACCTACTACATCATTTCTAAGCAACCTACATAAATTTAAATCCTAAATTTGCAAAAAAAAAATGAAAATTGTAGAGAGAAGGGAGAGAGTGATACCTTAGAGAGAGAATGTGGAGTGGAGAATGATGGAATAATGTTGCAAAATTGGTGATGTATTTATAGGGAAAATGTTGAGTTGTAAAAGTCTTTAAAAGTCGTGAAAGAGTTGTAAATTTAGAGACGAATTTACAACGTTTTCGATGTAAAGAAGTTGGCAAATGTTGATTCAATGTACCACTACGGTGCAATTCATTAAGACGTTATGTTTAATTAAAATACCCATTACGTAAATAAAATAAACGTCGTAAGGTCGTTGGCGACCAGAAATGTCGTAAAGACGTTGCTAGTTGCCAACGTCCTTACGACGTTTCAACGTCTTTAGGACGTTCTAGTTTGCCAACGTCTTTACGACGTTCCTATTTTTTTTTTTTTTCTAAATTTTGTCTAATTTAAATCACACTCTTATAATTTAAATCATACTCTTATAATTATACAAGAGTATGATTTAAATTATAAGAGTGTGATTTAAATTAGAGTATGATTAAGAGTATGATTTAAATTAGAGTATAATTAAGAGTATGATTTAAATTATAAGGGTGTGATTAAGGAACGTCGTAACGACGTAGGCAAACTAGAACGTCGTAAAGACGTTCCTAGTTTGCCTACGTCGTTACAACGTTCTATATTTTTTAAATTTTTTTTAATTTTTTTTATTTTGTAAACTTGAAATCATACTCTTATAATTATATAAGAGTGTGATTTAAATTAGAGTATGATTATAAGAGTATGATTTCAAGTTTACAAAATAAAAAAAATAAAAAAAAATTTTTAAAAAAAAGAAACGTCGTAAGGACGTTGGCAACTAGCAACGTCTTTACGACGTTTCTAGTTTGCCAACGTCTTTACGACGTTTTTTGATTATTTTTTTTCTAAGTATTTTTCCTAAGTGTTTTGCGGAATTGACGATTTTTTTATAGATCTTAGATTGATAAAATTTTGATTGATATATAAAACTTAGTTTTATTAAACTTTGAAAGATTTATGAATTTACTAAATTTAAATGATTTATAAAAGATTGACATAACGTAAAATACATGATAATCCTCCAACAATACATTAATTGTTCATACGGTATAAACCGTAGTGTCAATCTGATTCTTCACCGTTACTACCATTTCCACTACTTGGATTATCACTTTCTGCGAACTCGTCATGCTCATCATCGTCAACGTCTTCTTCAGGGAGATCCTCATACTCTCAGTTTTCCGGATCGATAAGAATCACTAGCTCTGTAGCTGGCTCCGGCACTTGTATAGCTGAACATGATTCTTCCTGCAACGGTAAATCTCCACATCCAATAATTCGCCCACGAGGTGTGATCTTCACTGTAGCTAACCAATTGATGCCTGACTTTTTGATCCTTGGATATGGAATGAAGCTAACTTGCTCTGCTTGCGATGCTAAGCAGAAAGGCTCAAACTTGTTGTATCTTCTCCTCCCATTCACGTCCACAACTCCAAATTTGTTGTAACGGACACCTCTGTTGATTATGGGATCAAACCAGTCACACTTGAATAGCACAGTTCGTAATCTCTTGCAAAACCCCATAGAAATCGGTTTCACCTTTCACACATACTCCCCAATTTGCCGTTGCACGCCTTACACCGTACTCAAAGGTGTGAAATGTGTATCCTTTGGTGAAATACATGGGTGATGTTGTTATCTTAGCAACATGACCTTGGATCAAATCATGAAACCATGGTGGGTAGTATGGATCATCATAGTCAACCTGTATACACAATTTAAAATTAATCACAACGTAATTAGAAATATGTTAATTTAAAATTAGTCACTCTTACTTGGCTCTTCAACCATAATGCGAAGTGCATATCTTTCCGCTTAAGTACTTCTGCATCTGAAATTCCTTCAATAGTTTCTTTTACCTGACTAACAAATAAACTACACATGTATATAAAAATATGTTAATTTAAAGTAATACACTTCATTAACTATATACAATATATATATATACCTTTCAAACGGAAGCACTTCAGTGCAATTCAGAAGTATATATGTGTGTGCCGCGTGGCGGTCTTCGGGACTACTCCACCAAACTTCTTTTAATTTTCCACTGAGACGTCCAATTGGGGAAAAAATATCTGGAACTCCCTCTACTGCATAAGTTTGGGCGACACCATGTCATCATATCTCCTAGGTGCTCTTTTCCGTGTGTGAACGGTGGGTGCAAAGTAGTACGATGTGAAATGCGACGTTTCTTCTGTGAGGCTACCAGCAACGATTGACCCTTCGACTTTTGACAAGTTCTTTGCTTTGCCCTTAAGCGTTTTCATAAAACGTTCAAATGGGTACATCCATCGAAAATGAACAGGTCCTGCTAGGAGTGCTTCGTGAGGAAGGTGCACTGGCAGATGCTCCATAACATCGAAGAACGAAAAAGGGAAAATCTTCTCTAAGTTGCACAACAATAGCGGTATATTTGTGGAAAGTTGTTCCAAACCTTCTACTGTGATTGTCCGTGCACTCAAATCTCTAAAAAAAGCTCCAATACCTACAATATAAGAGTTATATATATATATGTATATATGCTTATATTCATTACTATAGTATGTTAAACAAATACCTGCAAGTGCTTCATGTACATTTTTTGGAAGCAACTCCGCCAAAGCAAATGGTAGTACTCGTTGCATGAACACATGACAATCATGACTTTTCATCCCTGTAAAAATTTTGCCCTTGCTCAACACATCTTGAGAGGTTTGAAACATACCCATCAGGAAACTTCACATCTGATGACACCCAATTGAATAATGCCGTTTTCGCCTCAGATGACAACCTAAATATCGGAACTGGAATTTTACCGTCACTTTTTATATGCAACTCACTCCTTGAACAAATAGCTGGTAAGTCTAAACGTGAATTCCTGTTATCCTTTGTCCTACCAGCCACGTTCAAAATCGTATGCATGATATTCTCAAAAAAATTCTTCTCGATGTGCATCACATCCAAATTATGTCGAATCAACAAATCTTACCAATATGGCAGCTCCCAAAATATACTCTTCTTATGCCAATTATGATGCCGTCCGTAATAATCCGGCATATTATTAGGAACGTGCCAATTACCCCCTCGAGGAGCAGTAGCCAAAGCTCCATAATAATCCATATTTGCTTCAATCTCCTCTCCTGATAGATACAATGGTGGGGGATCCTTTACCTTAACTTTACTCCTGAATAGAGTCGTGTTCCTTCGGTAAGGATGGTTAATTGGCAGAAATCGACGATGACAATCAAACCAAGACGTCTTCCTACCATGCTTCAGTTGGAATGCATCTGTTCTCCCAAGGCAATGTGGGCAAGCCAATCTCCCATGTGTTGTCCAACCAGATAACATTCCGTACGCAGGGAAGTCACTTATCGTCCACATAAGCACCGCCTTCATCGTAAAAAAATTTTGGGCAGAACAATCATATGCTCGAACCCCATGCGTCCATAACTGTTTCAGCTCATGAATCAAAGGTTGCAAAAACACGTCAAGAGACCATTTCGGATGATTAGGACCAGGAACAAGTATACTTAGGAATAAAAATTCTTTTTCCATGCACATTCCCGGAGGAAGGTTATAAGGCGTGAGGATTATTGGCCACAAAGAATATTGTCTACCAGACATTCCAAACGGACTAAAACCATCGGTGCATAGAGCAAGATAAACATTCCTAATATTCCTAGCAAAATCTTTGTGTACTGTATTAAAATGTTTTCACGCCTTTGCATCCGAAGGATGATTAATCTCGCCTTCTGTCTGTGAATGCTCTGCATGCCATCTCATCGCAGCTGCTGTCCTCTCCAACTGATATAACCTCTTCAATCTATCAGTTATTGGCAAATACCACATCCGTTGATACGGAACCTTCTTACGCCTACTCCTTTGTGCCTTATATCTTGGCTTGTTACAGAACCGACATTCTTGTAATACATCATCATCTTTCCAGTAGATCATACAATTATCTATACATACATCAATGGTTTCACACGGCAACCCAAGACCATAGACCAATTTCTGCGTCTCATAATATGATTCAGCACACACATTGTCTTCTGGCAAATACTCTTTGAGCAAGTCAGTCCACATATTCATGCATGACTGAGATGAATTACATTCTGTTTTAATATTCATCATCCTAGCTGCCAATGATAATTTTGACAGACCTTCTCTACACCCCTCGTAGAGAGGCTGGTTTGCAGCATCTAGCATGTCATACAACCTTTTTGCATCTAAATTGGGTGCCTCAGCAACTATAGGTTGATCAGTATTAGTTTCCTGAAATGCGTCTGTGACCATTTCATGCATCCTATCATGCTCTACAACCCCATGAATCTCATTTTGATAACCAACATCATGCAAATTACTTGATTCACCTATATTAGCATCAACATTCCTAAAATTACTACTACTTGCTTCGTCATTCCCACGACCGCTATCACCTTCCCCATGGTGAAACCAAATGTAATAATGCGGTGTAAACCCTCTATTTAATATATGACTCCAAACAGTTTCTACTCGGGCGAATTTTGTATTTTTGCATTTCCGACAAGGACAGAACATCTTACCCGATTCAACCGTGATTTCGGTTTGACTAGCCTGGTGCATGAATATTTCTGCCCCATTCATAAACTTCTTTGTCACGATTCCGGCAGCATCTCTATCCATATACATCCACTTCCGTTGCTCGAAAATATCTCCACCGAAAGACATTTTTGGGATTTTTCCCCAAAACCGTTTTTTTTTCTCCTTCACCACGTTTTTTTTTTTGTTTTTTGATGTTGTGATTAATGAAGAGAGCCTTCCTCCTTATATAGGCAAAAAATTAACGATGATTTTACAACTTCTCGCAAATTACGAGTAAATTACAACACATGTACCTAACCATAAATATCTAATTTGAAATTACGTCCTTAAGTAGTTGTAAACAGTTTAGTCGTAAAGGAGTTGTAAAGTAGTGACGTTTTAACAACGTAATTTTAAATTTACCAACACCTTTACAACTCCAAGTTTTAATTTTATTTAAACCTTTTACGTAACAAGAAAAACGTGTATACCTTCTTTGACGTTCGATGTTAATTCGATGTAAATTATAGAGGTCGTAAAAGTGTTGCAACTTAGAGACTTATTCACAGCGAATTGTTGAAGCAATGGAAAAACGTTGTTAAAATGTCGTAAATTACCGACTTGTTTACAACGTTTTTTTCGTTGTATGTTTACAACTCATTTACGACGTTTTCTCTAAACGTCGTAAAGAAGTTGCAAATACCTCCCTATTTTACAACGTCCCAAAAACATTGTAAAATATGGTCCCTAAACTAATGTTCTCTTGTAGTGAAAATGGTGTCAACTAGAAAGAATACAAAATCTTTGTCATGACTCATGAATCATAAGCAGTTATATATATATATATATATATATATATATATATATAATCATATTGGAGTTGAGTTTGTTTGGCAACAACAACAACTTGAGGTTGACTTTTGATCGACCGTACGAAAATGGTGGAGGACCATATGAAGATCATTAATTGTAGACTATATAAGTTCATATATGTCTATTGTTGTTGGGCGGCTTGACTTTATTTTTGTTAATGTTGGATTATATAAATCTTGTGGTCTGCTCAAAACCAGCTTTCTCATTACCAAAGAACTTACATAGGGTTTAAATAACATGAAAACCGGATCCCATCGTGTTTATATGAAGGCAACATTAAGCTACAAAATATTATTTATATCTTGTATGCCAGAGTTATTTGTAGTTTGCTTTGTTAATCATAATTCATCGAATTTTTTACACATTCGTTTCATTGCTTCATAATTGTCTCTACAAGAATAATTCATCTTATTATTATATAAATCACTGTTGCATGTATCTATAATTATAAGTGTACAATAGATACTACGAAGGTGGTGCGGCTTGGATCGTGAGAGATACATATGGAGTGGTTGTGTTACACTCTCGTAGGTGTTTTACACAAATCATGGATCTGAAGTGTAAGAGCTTTTTGTGGGCTATTGACAGCATATCCGAGCATCAATTGGATAAAAGAGTCCTTACAGAAGATTCAATGGTGGAGAACCGTAGGTCATCTGATGTGTGATCCTCCATACTTTTGTTTGCAGGCTATACTTTTTGGGGTTTAACTTTTAACCTCTTTAGTCTGTAATTCTTTTGTAACTAAACCTTCTATGTGTGTTCAAAGATTTCGACATTTCCCATCTATATATCACCTTAAGAGTGAAACAAAGAAAAATATACTACGAAGAACATTCTCTATAGTGACACATCGTGTTCTTCTGATGTATTCAAATATTTATCGAATCAAGCTAATGGATTAAGTATTCAAAAATTGGATCTAGTAGCAATTTTTTTGTGCACAAATTAGGGCAGTTATGTAGAAACTACGTCAACGAAATCGAAATAATTCGATTAAATGTGTCGAACACCAAGATTGAATAAGAAACTATTTACTTATTCATGAAAAATAAAGTAAACTAATTATTGTTTTCTTATTAAGAATGGGTGAAAGATCTCCTGGACTCTTTCGTTATCTGAAAAAGTCATTCTATTACTTAAATTTTAGATGTTTTTTTGGCTAGTTACTCTCTTTCAAATTTAGAATTTTGTGCAAACAAAAACACTTTTATTATGACTTTAACTTGCATTTTTGAAAAACACAAATAAATCTACTGAATTCTAGGCATGTCAGAATTTTTGTCACGTTCCGTCCCACTCCCGTTCCATAATTCCCAAAAGCTTCACGAATAGAAAATTATGATTTTCTTTTCGGGTCTAAATATAATATCTAAACGAGTAAGAGAAAGAGTCAGGAATATGTTCAAGAATTCCTTGAATACCTGTTGGGAATTTGTTTACATTAACAAAACATTAAAATATATTGGGTTCAAAAATTAGATAGGTTTCAAGTAATTAAGATCAAGTCTCTAACAATATTTGACTTAAATTTTCACAACTTTACAATGAATACAAACTATTAAATGTGGGTATATTATTATTTGCAGTCATTTAATTACAAATTCTAACATTTTAATTTTGTATTGAATATTGATATATCTTTTATAAATTGTTATTTTCCTTACATTGATTATTTGATTTATAGTAATATTCTTTTTTTTATTACTAGTATTTCCCAAACTATTTTCCGT
>JAKUCM010003965.1:0-17889 GCA_023374145.1 Lepidium sativum | reverse complement strand
CACCTACCACCTACGTAAGAACATTTTGTAGAAATTTAGAGGTGGCAAGCCCTTTAAGTTGTTCAAGAAAGCTGCCACTGCTTTTAGGGTCGATGAATTCAACGCTATACTTGCTAAGATTCAGGCGTTAAATCCAAAGCTTCATGCCTACTTGATAAAAGCTGACGTGCGTTTGTGGAGTCGAGTGTACTTTCCCGAAAACAGATACAATTTCACTACGTCGAACATTGCAGAATCAATAAACCATGCATTATGAGAGGCAAGAACGTTTCCCATTGTCCAGCTTATAGATGCAATAAGGTCGATGTTAACACGTTGGTTCGCAAAGCGGAAGACGAAGGCCACTCTAACGTCAACTGTTCTAACAACATCTGTTGAAAAGCTCCTAAAGGTAGAGTTACCATTGCACATAGTAGAGTTAGTCCCTTCATAGTAGAGTTAACAATCCCTTTAGTAGAGTTAACATTATTGTTATAAATGATAGACAGTACAACGTGCATGACATAGACGAACACCAGGCTGTTGTTACGCAATCCGAAACTTCTCATTTATTCAACTTGACTGAGAAGACGTGTTCTTGCAAGAGGTATGATGTCGAAAAAATTCCTTGTGTCCATGCCATTGCCGTTGCTGAGGCTTGTAGAAGGCCGACGATCGAACTTACACATCCATATTATCACACGACCTACCTGTATAACGCATACTCCTGTTCCGTTGGAAGTGAGTCGTAAGCTGTGTAATCTACCACACGTACGTCAACAACCAGGGAGGCCGAAGAAATCACAGATAAAGAACTGGTTCGAGTGTTCTCAGCCCGAAAAACGTCCAAGAAAAGTTTCAACTTGTTCTAAATGTAAGAAACTTGGTCACAATGTTCGGACATGTAGTCAAAGCATTCATTCTTGAATAGAAGAGTTAACACTGCGTTTGGTAGAGTCATTTATTACGTGGTAGTGTTAACACTACGCTTGGTAGAGGTAGACGCGTTATGTGGTAGAGTTAGTCCTCTGGTTGGTCGAGTTAGTCCTCTGTTTGGTTGAGTTAGTCCTCTGTTTGTTCTAGTTGGATCACATGTATGGTCGAGTTGGATCACCTGTATGGTAGATTTAGTCCTTTGTATGGTCGAGTTGGATCAACTGTATGGTAGAGTTAGTCCTCTGTTTAGTTGAGTTAGTCCTCTGTTTGGTCGAGTTGGATAACCTGTTTGGTAGAGTTAGTCCTCTGTTTGGTCGAGTTAGTCCTCTGTTGGTCGAGTTGGATCACCTGTTTGGTCGAGTTAGTCCTCTGTTTGGTCGAGTTATTCCTCTGTTTGGTCGAGTTAACAATATGCTAATGGTTGAAAGGGAAATTACATTAACTATGCAAGACGAAAACGAGTAAATAAACGAAAGAAATCGAAAACGAGTACATAAACGAAAAGAGTACAATAACGAAAACGAGTACGAAAAGGAAATTACATTCAGCAACTAAAGGTTGGGAAAGATCTTTCTGAATTGGTAAAGGTGAAGATGGATAGTTTAGAAGAAGTTATTAATGATGGAAGGTTATTTATAACGATTTGACTCTTCAGTTTTCCTTCCCTTTAGAGTCAAATCGTTATTATGATTACATCTCGGAGATCGTGTCCAATAAACTTGATTTAACTTCCACATATGTATTCACTGTTTGTTAGTGGCACAGAACGTGGGTATAGTTAGTTCTTAGTTAGATCACGTATGGTTTCACATTAGTAGTACTAATTACTTGTCAATAACTAACTAATAGAGTTAGAACTATACAAATATATATTGAAATACGCTAGGACTATACAATATACACTAAATTAGGACTACACACAGACTAAACAAAATTACCAATCCAGCTGGAGATCTTTGGTGGCTCTTATTAGCAGGTTCTTATCACACTCGAGTGCATATGCTGGATCACTAACAGCAATCTCCGATTCCATAGGAAGTTCGTCTTTGAAATCAATGGCGTATTTCAGCCGAGAGAAGTTGACGTACTCGTCAGAAATACCTTTGAAGTTGCATCTGATGGCCAGAAACTCGATCATCTTCGCAACCCACACGCCGCAGTCGCCAGACCATTTATTACGTGGTACGCCCTTAGTCACACGCACAATCTTATATTTCGTCGCGCTAATATGCGGTCGCATCTCCTTGGGTGAAAACTCCTTGATCATCTTCGGAATCATCACGGCATATGCTCTACAATAAATGAGAACCATGAGAATGAACTCTATTACAAATGTAAATGTAACTCTACCAACCCCGACCAACTCAACCAAATAGAGGAATAACTCTACCATACAGAGGACTAACTCTACCATACAGGTGATCCAACTCGACCATACAGATGACTAACTCGACCAAACAGAGGACTAACTCTACCATACAGGTGATCCAACTCGATCAAATAGAGGACTAACTCTACCATACAGGTTATACAACTCGACCTAACAGAGGACTAACTCGACCAAACAGAGGACTAACTCTACCATACAGAGGACTAACTCTACCGTACATGTGATCCAACTCGACCAAAGTGAGGACTAACTCGACCAAACAGAGGACTAACTCTACCATACAAGTGATCCAACTCGACCTAACAGAGGACTAACTCGACCTAACAGACGACTAACTCTACCATACAGATGACTAACTCTACCATACAGGTGATCCAACTCGACCAAATAGAGGACTAACTCTACCATACAGGTTATCCAACTCGACCTAACAGAGGACTAACTCGACCTAACAGAGGACTAACTCTACCATACAGAGGACTAACTCTACCATACAGGTGATCCAACTCGACCAAAGAGAGGACTAACTCGACCAAACAGAGGACTAACTCGACCAAACAGAGGACTATTTCTACCATACAGGTCATCCAACTCGACCAAATAGAGGACTAACTCGACCAAACAAAGGACTAACTCTACCAAACAGAGGACTAACTCTACCATACAGAGGACTAACTCTATTATACTAAATTTGAGTAACTTACTTGCATGACTCTACCATTGCACCAGGGGGAGTGCAAGATGGGTCGGGATCGAAAAGGCGAATCTTTCTTTCGTTGAGATTAACTTCGAGGGCCACCCAGTGGATGTTTTGGAAATTATGAGGGATGTAGATGGTGTCCACGTCTCTCATCCACTGCTTCCTAGTGGCACTGAATGTGAGTGCAGTGCCGTCGAATACATCTTTAAGTCCACCAGGCCACACAAAAGTATCATCTTTTCCCAAGTAATCCCTTTCGAACGTGTAGCACCAAAAACCACAAAACAATGGTTCCATGAAAGCTAGCCGATTACTCCTGTATGGGCTTGGAGTTTGCAAGGATCTTTGCCGAAGGAGATTCATCCCGCAGGCAATATGCTGTAAAAACTTTACTGTATTAGTGCTCTAATCTAACTCTACCAAACAAAATTTACGTTATAATACACTTTAACTTACGCAATCGTGAAGCCACCCATATCGAGGGACAGGTCACTTCTCTTTTGGGCATATCAAGCGGAGGAAGAAATCCGCATTTGGACTATGTTTCCAGTCGCCAGTGTGTTCCAATTGATGCTTCACATAGTCGCGTAACTGAAGTACTTTTAAGTTTGAAATCGGACCAAAAGGATCATAGACACTCCGAGAATGAATAACATTCTTATGAATCCGCTTGACAATGGAACAGTCTTGGAAAGGGGATACCTGTAAAAAGAAGGGACCAAACAGATGACTAACTCTACCATACAGGTGATCCAACTCGACCAAACAGAGGACTAACTCTACTATACAGGTGATCCAACTCGACTAAACAGATAACTAACTCTACCATACAAGTGATCCAACTCGACCAAACAGATGACTAACTCTACCATACAGGTGATTCAACTCAACGAAACAGATGACTAACTCTACCATACAGGTGATCCAACTCGACCAAATAGAGGACTACCTCTACTATACAGGTGATCCAACTCGACCAAACAGATGACTAACTTTACTATTCAAGTGATGAACAGTACCTGATTCTTAGCGAGGACTCTGCCCGAGTCTCTTTCGGTAACACGTCTTCCATAAAGATTAACTCCTCTTGTGTTTGTTTACCCTTTTCAGGAGTATCCACCAGGTTTATGACGCCAACATGGGACATTCCTGGCTTAATTTTTTCCACATCGTAAGGTAGTTCTTCTTTTGACGGTTCTTCTGGATTCATAACAACTCTTGATAACGGGGTCAAAGGGTCAGATGTCTCCTGACTCTGGATAACCCATTTATTCTACAAAAAATATGAAAATGTCAACTCTATTTAACAGATTTATCAACTCTACCAGTAAGATTTATTTTTAACGGGATTACCTGGTCCGGTCGAATGGTATGTTTAGTGCTGGTTGGGGACACTTAGGTGTCGTCGAGGTGAGCATCCACATTTTTTGGTTTAATACCTGAACCTGCACTTGGTGTTTTCCCTGAATCCGAGTCCACAAGGGTAGGCTGTTTCCTAGGAGGTGTCTGTGAAGAGCAACTCAATATGTTAGATTCACATATGGTAGAGTTGGTAATAGTGGTAGAGTTCGTTTTACTGGATTGGAAGAGCTATTTTGAACACAATACTTGTTTTGTAGAGTTAAATATAACTCGACCAAAGCATATAACTGTTCGTTTTATGTGTATGTTCGTACAAAGATGTATGTAATGTTTGTTGTTTGTTGGTACATAATCAATCAAAGTAAGTCTCATTCAAAATAGAGCCCTACATACCGAATTAAGTTCCTTATTATTAGGGGAGTCGGGAGTACGGGTTGTATCGCCTTCTACGTCATCTTCGCGACCTACATCTTCAGGATGTAGGCTCCCTTCGCGATTAACATCTTCAGGAGTTCGATGTCGTGCACTTGTCTGACATTCACCCTCATCTGCCAAGCTATAAACTGGGGGTTGCGCTCTGCTCTCTTCTAGCCTAAGAATCCTCTCAATCATGGCTGTATTGTCTGAGGTGTTACGCTCAAGCCTATTCACGCGCTCAGTAAGCATTGTGGTCTCTGCCCTGGTATCGAGCCTACTCTCCTCAAGACGATATATACGTTCAGCAAACACGTTCTGATCGTGTCTCATCCCTTCGAAGGCTCTGGTCAGACCTCTAAGAGTGTCAAGCAACACACTAGACTCCTCTGCCTTTCGCTTTTTCTTTTTAACGACTCTCACCACATCCTGCATGGTGGTGGAGTCATCCATCCTAATCTGAATTCTCTTCTTCTCTTCTTTCTTGTGTTTTTTCACTTCTTTATTGTGTTTTTTCTTTACTTTATTGTGTTTTTTCTCTACTGTATTGTGTTTTTTCTCTACTTTATTGTGTTTTTGCTCTTTCACTTTCTCCATCTGAACTTTTGAACTAGCACTACGCTTGCTCATCTTCTCCTCGACATAAGCATCCGCCTTCCTCTTATTACTTTTGTCCCAAGTGGATTCATCTAGCCTAGAGGCTAGTATGTCTCCAAGCATGGTGTCAACTTTGTGGTCTGCAATATCGTTTCGCCATATAGGCATTATCTCCACAGGCTGTGTAGTCAGGTGCTTAAGACGTACCTTGTAGACGGGAAGATGCAATTTATTATTGAACTCTACTATACGTGAAATAAACTCCACATTACTTGAAATTGAAATCTATCATGTATGTATAGTGGAGTAAATGACATGTTCTTAGTCATGTTCTTTTTAGTTTAATTAATAGTAAATTTAAAATAAAAACAACAAAATTTTAAACCTATCAACTCGAAAGAAATTTCATGGCTATTTATGGAGTTTCTCTCGCTACCGCAAATGGAGTTAATGTTGGGTAGCTTCAGTTCTATACTATTGATGGTTCAAGTTTTTGGATTATCGTTAAAAATCTTTTATTCGCCTGTTTTGTTTGTTTAATCATTGCCGTTTGCTATCAACTTGTAGCTCTCTTTAGAAGTTTTTGATCTTAAGAGTTCTTTAGTGTTTTACCACTTCATTGATTATGTTTTGCGGGTTAGATAGACTGATTTATATTTGTTTCCATGTTTTAAAAACTTTTTTTTGGCATATGATCATTCTACCTGATAAACCTTTGCGTAATTCCTAATATTTTTCATTAAATGAAATATTTACAATTTGTAAGAAAAATGAATTTCAGAAAGAAAAAAATGCATCAATTGGTTAAAAGTTGGGATTGTCAATTTATTCACTATTATAATTCAATCATATGTAGATGTATAATCCTGCGTAATAAAATTAAGTAACTTCTATGCAATAGAATTTAGATTATATGTATATAAGATATCGATTCATATGATACATGGGCTTATAATTTTTTTGATCTACACTACACTTTTTGATAATATTTAAAATTTATGTTGCTTACTATAATATTAAAAATTTAACTTTACATAATATAATACTGCAAAATTTTGAACCATTAAATTTGACATGTGGAAAATTTTTGTTAATTACTAATTTTTAAAACTCAACTTTATATAATAGGATATGGATTTGTGCGATGCACGGGTAAGGCTTGGGCATTGGGGTACTCATTCGAATTCGGATGAGGTCCTTTCAGGTTTAGGATTTTTGGTTCTATTGATTTAGGACTCATTCATATATTTCTATTTTTCGGATCGAGTTTGGATATTTATATATAAATCTATATAAAAATTTAAGTAAGTAAACATTTAATAGAAATAAGTGTAAAAAAGCCTAAATTTAACAAAAATATTTCGGGTATCCATGCAGTTCTTGATTCGGTTTCGGTTCGGGTTTGGGTTTGGTTTTTCTGGTATATAAATATAGGATTCACTCATGTATTTCTTCAGGATATGGTTCGGGTTCGGTTCCTCTTTTTCGGGTCAGTTCTGGTTTGGGTTTCGGCTATCGGGTTTTATGCTCTGGCCTAGCACGGATTATATGATTTTTTTTCTATGTATACTAGAATTTTGATAAAATATCTAAATTCCTATCGATCACTAATTTTTGAACAGTTGGATTTGAAATGTAGAAGAGTCTTGTTGATTACTAACTTTTGAAACCCAAATTTATATAATAGGATATGGAGTTGTACGATGTATGAGTTTTATGAACTTTTTTGATGTATATTATATTTTTGATAATATTTAAAATTCTGATTGATTACTAATTTTTGAAATCTAACTTTATATAATATGATACCGTAAAGTTTTGAACAGTTGGATTTGACATGCGGAAGAATTATGTTTATTACTAGCTTTTGAAACCCAAATTTATATAATAGGATATAGACTTGTGCGATGTACGGGTTTTATAAACTTTTTGATGTAAATTCCGTTTGATTACTAATTTTTGAAATCTTAGTTTACATTATATGATACTGCAAAGTTTTGAACTATTGGATTGACATGTGGAAGAGTTCTGTTGATTACTAACTTTTGAAACCAAATTTATATAATAGGACATGTACCCATACGATACACGAGTTTTATAAAAAACATTTACGTATATTACATTTTTGATAATATTTCAATCACTAACTCTTGAAATCCAACTTTACCTAATATAATACTGCAAAATTTTGAATCGTTGGATTTAACATGTAAAAAAAATTGGAATAGTTAAAGTGACTACACCACTAGACCTCCGGTCCTCGGATTAGTTACTATCTTTTGAAACCCAAATTTATATTATAGGACTATAATTATTTTGTAAACATTATAAAAGTATTTACATTTTTGTATGCAGATTCGTGTTTTAATTATGTATTTTAAATATAAATTTATTTTAGTTTTATGATCAATATGAGACTTTTTAATATATAAATGAAGTTAATTATCTTCTTTTTCTTAGAAATATATTAGGTTTCTAGATAGATATAAAATATTTGATAAAAATAAATATCTAATAAAAATTTAAGCATCATTTGCTTTCTTTTTATAAATATATAAATGCAGAAAAATAAAAATTATATTATATAAATTTTACTTTTAGTTTTAAATATATAAATACATTGGAAAATTGATTGTTATTTTCTTTTTGTCAACGACATAAATAGAATAATAAAATACTAGAACACTGGTCCTACCCCTGTCGAATTCAAACCAGCCACTCGACCTGCCCGTGCTAACCCATCCGTTTTAGAATTCAACGATCTCGGGATGACAAACAAGGTGCAACCTAGGAAGAGAGATTTCAGTTGAACATATTCTTTGTAATACGTCTCGAACGCCGGCCAGTCCTCGGGATGCTGAAGAATGTGCCACACTGACTCGCAATCAGTAGATACCTCGACCTCCATGATCCGCCTTTGCACTAACACCTCCAATGCCCGAATGACAACTTCCAACTCTGCATGCAACGGCGAAAGACACTGGTGTCCTCTCTGTGATCCTGTCAATAATCCATCCACTGAATCTGGAAAAGCTATCCAACCAAAACCTGAATAAGGATCGGTTGCTTTCCAGGAGGCGTCCACATAACACTTGTATCTGGTGAACGTCTGATTTGTTGTGGTAGGAAAAATTAATACTGACTTGCAATTGTCAGATATAGACCTCGAAATGTCTATCGAAACCTCAAACCTTGTACGGGCCCTAGACCATTCCCTGTACTCCATGAATGCTCTCTGTAGCACTACTCTAGGGTCTAAATCATTGTTCGAAAAACAAAAAGCATTACGTGCTTTCCAAATCTGTCAAATAATCCAAAGAAATACTTCCCCATCCAACTGCTGGGATATCTTCGAGAACAAAAAGTCCAGATTGTACCATATAGAATCCCTCGGAAACCCTCCCGAAACTGATGGAATTGGAGATAACGCCCATACTTGGCGGGCTGAGGGACACTCAAAAAACACATGCATCATCGATTCTTGGTCTACCGCACATCGCAGATACCAAGAATCCCCTCCAAGAATTTTGATTGTTATTTTGATGTCAAATTTTATATAAAAAAATTAGATGTAGAGATATCTATCCACAAAACTTTTAGTTAATAATAAAAGATTTTATTAATAATTAGTAGTAAAACAAAATAAAGATAAATGACTATTTAGCTATTTGACAATTTTAAATGAGATTTGTTCATATGAAAGCACTTTAAAACTCATCTAAAAATTCTAGATAAATTTGATATTTGCATACATAGATCACTGTGATTAAATACATTTAAAAATATCATTAATCATCTACCCCTTAGTCATCCTCAATCTTTTTTCCTGCAGCTTACTAGTCTGATCATCATCACTAGAGTTATCGTCGTCGTCATCATCATTGTATTTGTAATCATCTTCGTCAGATTCTTGCAACGCAAGTAACGGCATGGAATTAGGGTAAATCTCAGAGTAAATACTAAAAGATGACAAAGAAGATCTTCTCCTCAGCTTTTTAGCAATAAGCGATCTCCTTCTCTTGTTCATGGACTCTCCACTTTCTCCAAATCCTTGGCGTTACTTGCTTCCATCAAATTCCCAAATGATTTTAATTGCCTTATGTAATGGTTTGATAATCCTCTCCTTTACGAAAACCAAACCTTTAACCATCAGAATCAACGCTCATCATGTAACAACATTCAAATTGATTGTAAGAACACGAAAGCTATAACTAAGAAACAAAATCTCAAGATCAAACAGGTTAATGAGTGAAATTAAACACATGAAAACAGATAATCTATGACAAAATGATGAAACAAAGTATTAGTGATTCACTTTTCCTCAGGTAGATGATAAAGGTATAATCTTTTTCTTATTCTCTACTTTGGAATCTCAAATGGAATAAAAAACCTGATTTTTATTAAAGAAACGTACTTAATCGGAAGAGAATCTTCAAGAGAGGAAGTGAACGAACCAGCCCATCTTCCTTGCGACGAAACGTCGTCGTTTTCTTCTTCCTCGTTTCCACTGCTTTCTCCAACAGACTAAGAACTCTACGATAACTCCTAAACTCGCCGTTACACCTTGATCAACGCTACTCCGATCCCTAACCCTACCAATTCCAAACGTAGAACCTACTTTAACCTCCATTTTTTCCGGTTCAATTTCTCTATCCTTCTAGGCTCTAGCCTTCGCTTGCTCGACCTTGATCCTTCCTATTTATCGACCAAACGAGCTCGGCTTTCATCAATCGGCGATTCCGCGCAAGTTAAGAGCTTCAATCATCTCAGATTAAGAAACAATAGAGAGAGAGAGAGACAAAAGCATAGACAAGACTCCACCGATCGGAGAAGATGAAACAAAGATAAAGTTTACAAAATCGTAACATATGAATATATATGTATATATAAATACGTATGAGTGATAGTATTTTGAGTCTCTCTGTATATACGCACATGTACTAGTTATAGTATTCGATGGAAAGACGGTAACGGCTACTTTGACGTTAAGATGTTATCAATGACGTGGCTATCGCTGATTGGTTACAGACCGTTTTGTGGGTTTCTGTCTCCGTTAAATCAGATGCTGGCGATGTACCGAAAGTTAGGTGGTCGTTACAACACCAGAAAACTTTAACCAACTTTAACCTTATCCAATTCTCATTATTTATTTGGCAAAGTAATGGATTTGTATCAGTGAAACCAGATAACACTTCACTAATTGACAATTGCACTTAAACTGATTTACATTACTCTTTGCTTTTTTCCTTACAACTGAATTCACTTGTTAGTTTTGTCTGGTTTGGTCCCTAGCTTGCTCTGACCCTCGACCATTCATGGCTACCACAATTCTCAGCTTCGCTTCTCTATCTAACTTCAATCTTCCCGGCACTACGAAATACCATAAATCCACTCTCAGAACCCCTCTATTTACGTCCCTGCCACTCCCTTATTCTTCTTTGTCCGTTTCTTCGTTCTTCCAGGTTAGAAAGGAAGCATCTTCGTCTTTGTTATCCACGCCGATCCAAGCTCTTACAGAAGAAGCCATCGATACTTCGGATTTAGTTTCTTCTTCTTCAAAGCTTGTACTTGTAGTCGGCGGCACTGGTGGTGTAGGTACGAACTACCTAGTTCATTACTTCTATATTCAGTTTTGAGATTAGGATTATGAATTTTCTCAGGACTTTCAGTTGGGTGTATAGAAGGATGGTGAATTCTCCTGAAAATCAATTTAATTGTCTGAAGTCTGCTCCTTTTTGGTATCAGGGCAACTTGTGGTAGCTTCGTTGCTCAAGAGGAATATTAGATCAAGGTTATTACTTCGAGATCTTGAGAAAGCAGCAAGGTTATTTGGTAAACAAGATGAAGATTCCTTACAGGTTTAGACTTTATCAACATTTAGGACTCGCTACTTTTTCCTTTCAACCTCATAAACATGTTAAACCTTGTCTATAGGTAGTCAAAGGGGACACTAGGAATGCAGAGGATCTTGATCCGTCCATGTTTGAGGTTCGTTGTTTCAATTGCTTCATCATTGACTTAAGTTTGTATTTTTCTGATGCTTAAGATTTGAGCTGATTTGTTGTGTAGGGTGTGACACATGTGATTTGTTGCACTGGAACTACAGCTTTTCCTTCCAAGAGGTGGAGCGGAGAAAACACACCTGATAAAGTAGGTGAGAATATTTCTTTCCTAGTAAGAACGAAATATCATTTCCAATAGTCTTTATGATCTTGTTTTGTAATCAATGAAATGAAACAAATAATCTCTTACACGCCATGATTGATAATCCTTTTTGGGAATATGTGGTCGTTCTGTGTTCAAAAGATTGGGAAGGTGTGAAGAATCTCATTTCAGCATTGCCTTCATCGGTAAAGAGAGTTGTTCTTGTTTCATCAGTTGGTGTGACCAAGTCTAATGAGCTTCCTTGGAGGTGAGACTAGATTATCTCTGCTAATTTCTTTCTTTACACTTTGCAATCGAAATAAGCATGAGAAATTTATGTTGACTGTACGTTTTGTTTGACAGCATCATGAACCTTTTTGGGGTTCTCAAGTATAAGAAGATGGGGGAAGATTTTCTTCGGGACTCTGGTCTTCCATTCACCATTATCAGGTTTGGACTAAAAGAGTTGCTCACTTTTTCTTTTGCTCAATCATCAGATTTATACCAAAATGCAGGCAACACTGATTTAGTCTCTTATGATGTTTCCTTACCAGACCCGGTAGATTAACTGATGGACCTTACACATCTTATGATCTGAATACTTTGCTCAAAGCTACAGCCGGTGAACGGCGTGCAGTTGTTATTGGTCAAGGTAAATTAGAAATTCTTTTGATGGGCTTGTAGCACTTAAAATTTCAAGATTGCTTTGTTTACATAATGGCTCCTTTTAACAGGAGACAAACTAGTTGGAGAGGTAAGTAGACTTGTAGTGGCTGAAGCTTGCATACAGGCACTTGATATTGAATTCACACAAGGCAAAGCTTATGAAATCAATTCAGTTAAGGTATTGCAAGGAGTTTCCTTGAAAGTTTGGTTTGAAATGGGTGTAATGTAATCTTATCAAGAAACTTGTGTTAAGGGGTGTCCTATAAGATCAAAGCTTTAATTGATACTTGAAAATGTTTCGAAGACTGTTTTTTACTTTAATATGTTCGATGAATGTGGTTTCAGGGGGATGGTCCAGGAAGTGATCCGCAGAAATGGGAAGAGTTGTTTAAACTTGCAGAATCCAAATGATAAAAGAAGACACTGTACAGATTTTATAGCGAGACAGTACATATATGGTCAAATGGCGTATATATACTTTTCCTTTGGTCCTTGACAATTCCTGTAATGATACACAGACGTTTTTTATTAATTCAGCCCAAAGAATAGGTTGCACATTGGAAGATCCTTACTAGCCATCGTAATCCAATCTCAATCCGGATATCAAAGAACAACTCGAGTAATAAACCTATTAGTATAGAGACTAAAGAAAGAACAGAGAAACTAGTTTGGCTGCATTTTCCTTTATTTTCTTAAAATTTATAAAACTCACGAATGAAGCACAATACTAAGAACAAGAAGCTTCAAAGGGGCATTCTTCTTTCAACATTATAATATCCCCTTTTTATGGTCCCATTCTTCTCGTTAACACATTAAATAGAATAATCTAAACCCGCTTGGTCCCTAAAATAAAGTCTTAAGAAATTAATGAAGTACAGGACTTGACCAATGACTAAAAGCTATACCTGATTGACAGTATCTATATACGTATAACAGTACCTCTTCTTCCAGGAAATGGGAGATCAGACCAATGTGGACACATATTAAGACAACATTTCGGTGTGAACTGAACATGGTTTCAATCAGACAGCCGAGGAAGTAGTACGCCTAAGGTCAACCTCGTTCCTGAATTTCTCACTTGGTGGTGTTCCTTTGAAGCTTCCATATCTTATGGGTTTAGGCGTGTAAAGAGAACTGAGTAGCTTCTCCAAAGCTGCCACAGTGTATCTCACATACTTGCTTGAACTCGCGTCTTTCTCAACCAATGGTCCGTAGTTTTGCATATAGCTTCTGTAAACTGGAACAATAGCCTGAACTATCTGTTGGCAAACTTTATCCCTCAAATCCTTTTCCGGTACAATCCATGTGGATTGCTTCTTATACATCTCATCAAACGCATCATTGAATGCTTTAAGTCTCTTCTTGACAAGATCACGAGCCGTGGCATGTCCACCTGAAAAAAGTATAAGTCCTTCTCGACTCAAATGGCTTGGAAGCTTACCCCAGCTGTCTCTAAGGAAGATAGTAGCGTAATACTCTTTGTACTGTTCGTGTTCTTTCAGCCATGAATCTCCTAAACGGTCCCCAATTTTCGTACCCTTCAAGTTCTTGTATAAATGCCAGTGATTATTCATACCGAAAAAATGAGCGAGCGTTTGATCCGGATACACTTTCATCCATACGTCCAGATTCTGCTCAATGGCTTTAATTATTCTTAGAACCTCAACCATAAGCTGATTATCTTGGAACCTTTCTGATCTCCAGCTCTTATGTATGAGCAGAACCTGACACAGTGTTGACTTGTACTTATCTCCTAAAAGTTTATTGCAGTAATCAGTTACAAAACTGACTAATCTAGGAACACCCCCGTCATTAGGAGGGGGTGTTTGCTTTTGAATCTCAACCTGAACCAGAAGCTCCCAGAAGATTTCTGCCGCACCATCTATTATCCTTTTGATGAGATCCCTTGTGAAGTTTTGGATCTCGATACAAGCTGCTCCACCAAAGAGACGGTTGAAATCTGCTCTCAGTTTATTCAACGACGTAAAAATATCTAACAGCTTCAGAAGTTTGATTGGATCTTTCTTGCTATCAGTCACAGTTTTCCCAAACTCTAGGAACGCGAGCATACCAGCCTGAGCAGCAATCTTGGAAAAGCAATCCATCCAAACATTCACACCGAGTCTCTCAAAGACATCATTGCAAAGCTTGAATTCTGCTTCAAACAGATGCTTAACTGCAAACTCTAAATGATTTCCCCATTGAGCTATATACCCTTCTATGCTCTGCACATCGTTAAACTCAGAAACCGAGATATCTAGATAATCTAAGTCAAGTGCTTGAAGAGACTAGCTCTAACATTCAAGCTTCTCACTTCTACGTATATCGATATGCACTTGTCAAGTCTTTTATTAGCTCTGAGTCTACCAAGAATGGCTTGTAGTTTATGAATTACAGTAACAGGCAACTGAGACGGTGCAATACAAGCCTGATCGCCAAGCGATGATGGAGACGCCATAGGAAGTGGAACACTGTTATCTTTCAAGAGCCTCCGGAACTCGTTTTCCAGCTTGTCTAAAGCAGCATCCCTAAGCCCACCATCCAGACGTGATTGAGATCTCTGTTTCTCTCCTCCTTCACCTTCATTATGAAATTCCCTAAGCCCTCTCAAAGACTTTTTCAAATTCGAAAGATACTTCTCGTCAGCAACATTGTGATCTTCAAGATACTCAACTATATCTTCCAACCACTGGATAGCTAACCCACAATTCTCTCCTAAAAACTTCAATGCTTCCTCTAACCGTTTCAATACAGCTAAATAACCCGAGAGATCATTCTTAGGATCTGACAGCAAAGATTTCTCAAGTCCATGAACAGCATCAAACACCTTAAGCACAGCAGCTGCAGGACCAACAGCTCGGTTAATATGTCCACCAACAGCCACAAGAGCTTCCGTATCAGCTCGTATCGGCCTCACTGCAGCTTCAAGCGACGGCAATCTCTCCTCAATCTCCTCAAAACCTAAAGACCAGTTTTTCCCAAAGCTAACCCAATAGCTTTTGATTTCTCAAGACTCAATTTTAAAGACTTCTTTGCAGCTATTAAGCTCTGAATCCCTCGTCCCATCTCAACAGACTCCGCCATTATCAAATTCAATCAGTATAAAAACCCTCGAAAACCCAGACAAACTCACTTCAATAATAGCAATTATTAATCTTCCAAACTCTATTCCCACTAAAAATGATGACTTTCAAGATAATCAATTCAGAATCAGATGCAAAAACATCTCTGCATCGAACACTTTTTTTTATTATTATTCCTCTCTTCTTCACACTTCCTTTTTCTCTCCGACCAACTTTCAACAAATCAAACCAAACCCAATAAACTACTTCGCAACAAAAACTCACGAACATAAACAAACAACTCAGAAATTTCCACAGCTGCCAAACAACCACTGAAAATTTCCCAGAAAGGAAGTCACTTTCTAACTGAGACTCTCAATCAAAACAAATCAAGTAGAGATTAGGTCTCTAACTGTTTTGGGTCACCGTAAAATCGATCCGTCGGCGAATAGAGAGTTTGGCGGAAAAATCGAAACGGTTTGAGAGTTTCTTCAGAGAGAGAAACCCAGAAGAAGAAGAAACGATTAACATAGAACAAAATGAAATTAAATCGGAAAGAGAAAACTGAAAAAGAGAAACTTTTTTTGTTTTTTTTTTAATTTATCTTGCGATGCCCGACGAAAACTGCCAAAGTGCATGACAGTCGAGCACAAAGTTTCATAGCATCACTTGAGACTTCGGTAAAATACTTGCTAAAATAGTATACAAACTTAATCAACTCTTAATTACTAAACTTTTGAATCTTTGTTTTTTCTGTCAACTAAATTATGCTCTACTTTTCGATTTTTATTTTTTTGCTTTTATATGTGTTCAGAGTTTTCGAATCTTTTCTCACTTTTTTTGCCAAAGATTCTCTGAATTAGTTTCATAAGACTTGTGATCATCTGCTTTTAATCGTCTTTTTTTCCATAGTCAACTTTCTGGTAACGTAAGACGTAAGAGTTAGGCCTAAATAAGTCACCGGCAAAAAATGCAAAAATGTCTTTAAGATTTATAATTTTTTATGCTACTATGTTTTAGACTTAGATAAATAATGTGTTATGTATGACTACCATTTGATAGAGTAGTTGATTCATCTGTAATGCGTAAAGTAACCTTTAATATAAAACCAGAACGAGGATCTGAATTGGATTGAACCGGACACCAGAACAGACCCAATTCTAACAATTTCCATGTTTTTCTTGTTCTCCTTGGGATTAACTAGGCAGCTATGTTCTTGTACTTAAGGCTTCATTAATCATGAGTTCCATGTGCACTTCGTTATCATATTCGCCATATCTGCTTGTAACAATTTCAAGTCACGTGGATTATCACCTTTTTCGTTGTTTGTTGATCTTTAAGATGCAGTTTTTAATCAACATTACTTTTTAGGCCGTAATGGGCTTTCTTTTGGAGTAGGTTCGGTCCAAGACTTGTGTCATTTTTATCTGTTACTTTGTTAATATCAAGAGGAAGAAAAACCTATATCTCCTTTTTGTTTGTTTCCAAGTTTTGACCAGATATATAAGGTCTAAAGTCTTCCTTTGCCTAAGATTTGAACATGACTTGTCTCTGTGCGTATTTCAGCAGCTTGAAGTCTTCGTCAGGTGGGTCGTCGAACTCTTTGTCGTATAGAGTTGAGTAGTCAGCAGCTCAAAGTCGTCGTTCAAGACGTATGTATTTTGTTTCCAAGTTGACTCTTTACTTTGTTACTTCTCGTCAACGTACGACTTGGGAGGAGAGTTCCAAGCAGTGTTATGGTATTGCAAGGAATAAGGGAGACAACTAAAGCCTTGGTCATTCTATTGGTTCGCCAAATTAAAGTGCATTACATTTTGATTTGTCGAAGAGCTTCTAAATAAACAATTTTACTTTATCTCCGATCTAATTCTTATACTTTTCTGTGAACTCAATAATTCGTTTCAGTGAAAATACTATGTACACCATGAGCTCTATACGAGCCACTTCCGAACCTACTTTACGGAAATATTATGAACACCATAAATTCCATACAGACCATAAATCTTTTCTGATCTAATTCAACGAATTAATATGCTATAAGATCCGTCTAATTATTATACTAGTCGGAATTATGTAGTGGTGGACCCATAATTTTTTATATCGGTGTTAATACTTAATAAAATTAAAATTAAATAATATTTTTACAAGATTTTTTTTTTTGTCAACGGTTGGATCAGCAAATATCTAATACATTTCTCAATATCTAAAATTTATCATGTTAGATTACATATTTACCTAGAATTTAACTCTAGTAGAGAAGGACCATAAAGGTTGGCAATATATTTTTGCCAAATTGTTTCTTTATTTTTATATATATAACTGAAAATTTATTTGTTGTTAAAAAGACTAGTAAATTTTATTTAATAGGGTGTCATCAAAAAAATACTAAACTACAATTAAAAAAACAATAAATTCTATGTAAATATTTTCTTTTCCAAATATATGGTGGTTCATTTGAATTTTTTATTGCATATATGAGTCTGGCAATGAAACCATGTGAATTATCTTAATATCACGTATCGATGTGATTTTGTTTGTAAAGGTATTTAAACCCAAAATAACGCATTACTACTTTTACTTTTCTAAATTCAGTAGTAGTACTAATTCATGTTCGTATGGACCAAATTCTTATATTTCAT
>JAKUCM010003964.1:0-26799 GCA_023374145.1 Lepidium sativum | reverse complement strand
AAAAGGAAGACTGACACTTTTCCAAAGTTGACATGACTCACAAATAGAGGATACAAAACTCTTATTTATGGTGATGGATTTTGTCTTGTGCAGGTGTTGAAGAACATAATTACTAGCATGTCCTAATCGATGATGCGAGATGGAATCATTGGTGATTTTTTGTCGTGATGAGTAGAACCCCTTGTAATTTTGATTCTCCAACACATATAACCCATCCCGCCTTGGCCCCTTTGTTAGCACCTTCTTTGTTTCCAGATCCACTATGTACACCTTATTGGCATGAAAGAACACACCACAAGGATAGTCTTCACATAGCTTTGAAATAGATAATAGAGACTTTTGAACAGTGGGACAAACCAAAACTTCATTGAAAGGAAAATTACCTGTTGAAACTGCAAGATTTGTTGATCCAACATAAGTGATAAGAAGCTGGTTTCCATCTGCTACCTTGAGATTTTCTGAACCATTGTAAGGAACCGTTTGCGTCAGGCTATGTACTCTGTTGGTAACGTGAGAAGTAGCACCCGAATCAGGGAGCCACTCTTGACCTGATGTATCACTAGATTGAAGTGCAGCAAAAGCTTGAGCCACATATTCATCATCTTGATAGTTGTTGTCAAAGCGATTCCAACACCTTAGAGCAAATTGACCAGTTTCTGCCATAGATTTGACATTGTTAAGGTTTTAAGAAAATTCGACAATTATCAATTAACTAATCTAGCAAAACCCTAAGCCATAGGTCTTGTATTAACTTAATTGAATATGATAAATAGAGGACTCGATTTTACCTGAAGTTTGGTTAGTGCAACAGAGATAAGATCAGGTATAAGATTAGTAAGTGCTCTAAGTGTAGCACCTCTATTGATAGTCCACACGCATGCAAGTAGGAGATAAGTCTGCTAGAACTTTGTGTGCAATTCTCTTAGGGTTTTGACTTGTGCAATGAGCGACTAGGGTTTTTCCTCACCTCAAACTCGTGCCCTATATCAATATATATAGGGAGTTTAAGTTAACCTAATTAATTCCTAGTTGAACTAGGATTAATTTAGGTCCAACCCAAAACACCTAATTAATTCCTAGTTGAATTAGGATTAATTTAGGCCTGGCCCAAAACACATGTTCTGATCTGAAATCATGTATTATTATGCTCAAGTCATGAATCATTCCTATAATGATCATTCCCTATTGAATTGTCTCCATTTGCTTAGGTGTGTGACCCAATAGGATCATATAGTACTACCAATGAGTATCTCAGCTCACAGATTATAAGTAGACTCTAGCAAGCCGTTACAACCCCTAGTACCATATGACTTTGTCTAATATCGATGTTAGAACCGACCACACGAGTAAGTACAAATGATTGCAGGACATTCCCAATAGACAGATAGGTCTAGGATTAGTATTTTGAGCATTGAGATCTGTAGAACTGACCTATTGAGGAAATCCTCTGCCTCTGGAGGAGTAGTTGCTTCCACGTCCTGTGTTAGACCTTCCTTGATTAGTGTAGTTGTTGTTTGAATATCCACTTATGCCTCTGTTGTTTCCAGAAGATGTTTAGTATTGAGGTCTGTTTGACCATTGTTCTTATTGCATCTGAAAGGCTAGGTGAGGAGTGGTTGTGGATTCAGAGTCTTTATGTAACTGAAGTCTACCATCAAAGGCAGAGACTTCAAACATAACATCAGAGAGAGATGGTCGAGGAAGACGATTCAGAGAGTGTTGAATGACTGTGCATATGGGATCATATTCCCTTCCCATACCGTTCAAAAAATTGAAAATTTGCATAGCTTCATTCATTGGTTGACCAATGGATCTGAGTTGATCATATATGGTCTTGAATGCTCTGCAATACTCAGAAAAGGACTTACCTTTCTTGCTGATAAGCTGAAGGTTTCGTTGAAGCTCAAACACACGAGCTAAGGAGCTTCTGTTTAGATGTTCAACTAGAAACTCCCAAATTTCTTGAGAGGTGGACAACCCAACAACAAATCCCAGAACATCTTCTGAGATAGACCCAAACAGCCATGAGCGTACAAGATGATATGTGCACTCCCAAGATTCAAAGGGAGGGTTGCTGGTTTCAGAAGATAGTTATGATCCGTAAGCTTTATGTTCACAGAACTAAAGACATGAACATTACTCGGGAAGGGATATGTTTCATTTGGAGCTGCCATTGATGATCTGTTAAGGTATTATCAAAGCTCTGATACCATGTAAAAGATAAGAGAAGAAGAAGAGAATGTTTTGCTTTTCTTGAAATTGAAATTTTTCAACTTGTCTTTACACATCTAAAATTGCTCTATTTATACTAAGACAGAATCATAGAGCTTGGGGTTAAGGCTAAGCAACTATTGTTGAGTTATGATGTTCTTAATCCTTGTCTTTTTCTGTGGTTGTAGGTTTTCCAGAGAATCAGAGCACCACAGTCTCTATTGTACTATGTTGCAGGATTGGAGAGTTGAAGCTGACTTCTTCTCCGTTTTGGGCTTTATGAGTTGATCATTTGGGGTAAGAACAGCAAGATCTTTCAAGCAATTGGGTTCTACTTTGTTAATTCTTCAATAACACTCAACCACCAGACTCGATTGGAATCAACTCGAGTGTAGCCTTGGGCCCACAAATGAAGATATCATACACGTACCAGCTGGAGCAATGACGAGATCAAGGACCAAGCTCTTCAACCAAGCCAATGGAGGACTCATTACTTAGATCCAATGTCATGAAGATGATCATACAAGTCTTGCCTCGTTGGTATTGACTTTCATTAGACAAATGGGTGTATAGTCCATTTGTACTCTTTTTCCTTAACTTGGTTTTGTCCCAATGAATTTTTCAAGTAAGGTTTTAGTGAGGCAATTGGAATTCACTCAGTTATTCATTCAGTAATGTTTACACTTGATTATATAGACATACAAAGAATCTACACATAAATTGTAATCAATATTCTGTAATTTGTGATTGACTATGTATAAGATAATAATCATGAGTTATTTATTATGTACTCTATTATGGGCATATGTCACTCACATCTTGCTGATTAGATAATGACATTAAGCACGTGCAAGAGGATTTATTAATGCATCTGCAAGTTGGTCCTTCATGGAGACATGAGCTACTCTTAGTGTGCATGCTTGAACGTGTTGTCTTGTGTAGTGATAGTCTAAGGCGGCATGCTTCATTTTTGAGTGAAAACCCAGGTTTGCACATAGATAGGTGCCTTCGATGTTGTCACATTATATGATTGGCATGGTAGTTGGGTTGAATCTGAGCTTACCAAGCAGCAATTTAATCCAAAAAAATGTGATGATAGGTATGAAAATGACAAGTACTCTGCTTCGGTAGATGATATAGCATATCTATCTTGCTTCTTTGTAGACCATCAGGCAAGTTGATTGCCAATGAAAATAACATATGCATTGGTTTATATGTAGTCATCCATGTCACTTGCCAAATCAGAGTCTGAAAAACCATGTGACATCATGTTATTGCATGAGAGAAAATTTCATGAGTCATGGTGCCGACAAGATATCGGAGGACCTTTTTGACTGCTTATAGGTGGTTTGTTGTTGGTAAATGCATAAACTATGATAATCGATTCATAGCATAGGAGACATCATGCCTTGTAAATAATAGATACTGAAAGCTTCCCACCAATGTATAGTATTCAGTTGCATCTTGTATAGAAATTATGTTGTGGAGTGTGAACTTTGGAGAAGTGGCCATTGGTATTGTTACTAGTTTTGTATTGAGCATGTTTGCTATGTGGAGGAGACTAGGAATATATTTCCATTGGCCGAAATACAAACCATATATTGTTCTTTTGACTCCAAATATCTTTGTTATTTTGATAATTATTATTTATTTATATTTTTATATTATAATATCTATTATTTTAATCATATATGTTATCTGTCCAATCCGGATATTTTTAGAATCAACATATCTACTTCTATTCTAATAGCTTTCGCTACGTCAAATTCTCATAAATGTGATAATTCACCCAAATCCTTTGTAGAGAATTTTCTGGAAAATTCGTCTATGATATGTTCCATTAATGTTGACTCACGTCATGTGGTAACTGTGTCATCAGTTTATATATGTACATATATGATAAAATGTACCTTAGCGCAAGATGAAGAGAGAACATCAACCTGGGAGTTTACAAAACCATTTTGTCTCAGGTATTTCTTCAGTTCAAGATACCACGATTTGGGTGTTTGTTTCAGGCCATATAAGGCTTTGCATAGGTGACATACATAATATGGTTGAGGCATGTAGACATCTTTAGTGAGTGTGCCATGCAAGAATGCTAGTATGTGTTTTGATGAATTGTATGAGAAGGATTATGTAGAAGGTAAGGGGTTGTAAGAGTTTGTTTTGAGAAGTTTGTTCACTGAGTATAGTGCTAGATATAGTGTGGATTTTAATCCCATTCTTCTCAGTCTTCTAATCGTGAACAGTCTGCTGATATGCTGGATATTGTAGATGATGGTTAGAGATATAAATAGATTGACATTATATATAAAGAGATGATGAGTGGGATATGAGAACGGTAAAAACAAAATAAGTTAGAATCATGTCTAAAAGAGGGTGTTGAAAGTCCTAGTTTGATAGTGGGGATGGAATTTGATGTACTTTCATTTATGGGCTCCTCGACCACAATGATATATCCAAAGATGATGCCATCTGAGAAGGTGAAGACGAGAAGCAATCTAACCAAAAAGACTTGGTCGAGCATTCCATGAAGACTTCAAACAATCTAAAGGCTCTTAAAGAACTTTACCTTCAGTAAGATGCCGCTAGCTATCGAACTACACAAACCAAGTAAGATGCGGCCTTACCTTCGGACAACTTGGAGAATTTTCTTGGGATTTTTATGGTCCAACAAGCCCAATAATGCATGAAATCAACTTCGGATCCTCAAGATATGCTCTAATTAAGAAGATAGTATTATTTGGTCCAGTTTAAGGCAAGTTTAGGATCCATTTATTTAAAAAGACTCAAGACTTATATGGGGCAACCAAGAGACTATTAAGTCCACTTAAAATCATCCAAGGAATTCATTCCATGCTCCAACACTCATGTGATTAGGCAAACCCTCTATTTGGTAAACTTTCCATATTCGGTCCATCATCTAATCTATCCACCAGCTCTTTGATCACCAACCCTCATTACTTGTCCGTTTTCTCATTTAATTTGAGTTATTTCTATCATATTCTAGTCCTAACAATGTTGTAAGGTTGAGTCTTTAAGCTCAATTCATCTTATTGTATTTTCAAGCAACTTTTAAATAAAATCATAACGAATGTGTCTTTTTGTTTGTCATTTCGAGTCTTAGGTGGATTCCTTAAACTAGTATGATGTTGCGAGTTTAGTAACTTGCGGATTAAAGTTATCTAGGTCGTGGGTTATTTGAGGATTCGATAACAAAAATCTATCTTTTTTCCTTTATCGCTAGTTCTTGAAAGAATTGACTCACAGAGATCTGATCTCAAGTCCATATTCAAGTATCTCTCCTTCGAGACACCTATAACTCATGGTGGAGAATGAGTATAGCAAAATCTCCTATACGGACTAAGATTGCTTGAGATGTACTTGTTATGCAAGTTTCTTATGTGGCTTCTGAAAATGCCTTTAGCATATGTCGTCTGCTTATTTCACCAACTAGGAGATGCCTTATTCATTATATAGTGAAAGTTTTGATGTGTACATAACAGTGGCTAAAGCAAAACATTATGTCTGAATAAAAAATGCTTACAAATGCAGAAATTCTTACTCGGATTATAGACGCAAACAATCTTGATAAAGGTAAAATGCTTACATCATCTTCCTTATTTTTTGTAACCTGAATACATTAGCTCTTTTACTTGTTTTATGTGAATTAATACTTGTGTTTATTTTTGTTGCAGAGTTTGATAATATAGTTTCAATTAAAGACTAAGCATCTTATGATTTCCGACCAATTAGCTTCTTATCATTTACATTTGTTTTCATCAGGTAATTGAACTTTATTATATGTTTTTACTACATATAACTACTGAAATTATAAAGCTAAACTAACTATGTCTTTTACTTTGTAGATATTGAGGAGTGAGTAGCTCTTGCTTCTTTAGTAGTTTTTCTCTATTTTAAATTTTTTTTTACTTAGACTCTCAAACACATTTGGTAGATTCAATGTTCCTTCTTCAGTTACATCTATTTTCTCTTAATATTTTAAACTTCTTTGATTGCTTCTTATGTTAAAACTATGTGATCTTGCTTATGTTAGTTAATTATTTTGATAAAATAGTCTCATATACAAGATTCAATTTTCTGTATATGTGAAGTTTTGGTTTGGGTTTTGTAAATAATTCGGGTTTTACAAAAATCCAAAACCCAATTCGAAACCAAATTATACCGAATCAAACCCAACCTAAAATATGTAAAATAATCTAACATGTTTTAGATTAGTAACTCGACTGACCCAAATCGATTGGGTTCGGACACGTGAATGCCGAAGGCTGTATTAAAGAATGAGGAGGGGAGTTAGATTTTGGACCCGCCGGGAACTAGAGAAATTAGCATCATCCTTTTACTTGTTGTTATAATACTTGGATGATGTTTTGGGAGGTTATTTAGAAATGGGCACACGTTTGTCTTACGGGCTTTAGTGGATAGAATGTGTGTCGTCTTGACCAACCTTTTAGCATTGTTGAAGTGGGGAGTTCAATTAGGTGTATGGTTTCATCCTATGTTTTATCAAAACTGTTGAGATGTTGTGGGTTATTCGGTCTAGCATTTTGTTTTTGACTTTTAGCTATGGGAGTTTCAAGAAGGGACTAATAACGTGTTTTTGGTTTTAATTACAAAGGTAATGAAACTCAAAACTCGATTACTCTTTGTAATGTACTATTTAAATCTATTATGAAGACAATGGTGATCCGGTTGGGAGATTAAGTGTGGGTAATATTGACTTAATACAAGAAGCACTTCATTTTATGAGGTGAAAAAAATGTCATATAGGCTGGATGTTATTTAAGTTATACCTTAGAAAAGCATATAATCGTACTCATTAGGACTTCCTTGAAGATACTCTTTGGGCGGTGCTATTACTGAATCATCCCCATCAGGTTCCGGTAATCAAATGCCCAAGGCTATGTTGAAGAAGGGGGGGGGGGGAGGATAAGAATTGGGACCCGCCGAAACTAAAGGAAGCATCATCTCGCTAATATACTAGTTGGATGATGTTGTGAAGGTTTTCGAGAAGCTGCCACACGTTGGTGAGCCAATTGAAATAGTTTATGCTAAAGCTAATATGGCCAGATCAAGCGAACTGCATCCCGGAAGATAAAGCATTGACAATATTGACGTAGTACAAGAAGCACTTCATATTATGAGGTAAACAAAAATAACAGAGGTTAGATGTTATTAAAGTTAGACCTCAAGAAACCATATTATTGGGACTTCACTAAAGATACTTTTCAGGTCGTGCAGTATCGTGAATCGTGGGCTAATTGGATCATGAGCTGTGTGTCTGGCTTAAAAATGATCTTCTACTAAGTAATGGAGAAAAGAAAAGAAAAGGGGTTTTAATCCACTACGAAGGCTACAACAGGGATATTGATTGTCTATATGTCTTTGTACTCTCCATCAGGAGACCACATCATTTGATTGATCGACCAGGTGCAGACAAAGCATATAAACCGAGTAAACTATTGAGAGGGAGCCACATCTATCACATAGTTGCTTTTTTGGTGACCTTATTCACTATGTGCAAGCTTCAGTCATCAAATTTGGATAATACAAGGTGCGCATGAGTGTTTTCTGAGGCGTTGGTGAAAAGTTAGTTTGGAGAAATCAAATTTTTTTATCTCTAATAATGTGAAAAGTGGTTTATTGGAGCTGATAAGTAGAGAGAGCAGTATTAAGGCAACTAAAAAGTTGGGGAAGTATCTCGGAATCCCAAGTTCTCCAAAAACGATTAACAAAGATACTTTTGGTGGGGTGCTCGAGCGAGGGTGCTTGAGCGAGCAACCTGGAGACTTAAGAGGTTCAAGAGTAAGTCTCTAAGCTTTGTCGAGAGGATTAGATTTGGGACCCGCTGAAACTAAAGGAAGCATCATCTCGCTATTATACTAGTTGGATGATGTTGTGAATGTTTTCGAGAACCTGCCACGCGTTGCTTTTACGAGCCTTAGTCGAGAGAATACGTGTTTTCTTGAGAACTCTTTTACAGTTGTTGAACCGGAAAGTTCAATTAGGCGTATGGGTTTAATCCTATATTTATTAAGATCGTTGGGACGTTGTTGTGATTTGGTCTCACATTTTGTTTTTGACTTGTTTACAATGGGAAAGCTTCTAGACGGAACTTCTGGCGTGTTTTAGGTTCTGATTTCCAAGGTAATGAAACTCGAAACTATCACAGGTTTCGCTTGGTTAGTCTTTGTAATGTACAACTTAAATTTATCATGAAAACAATGACAAGCCAATTGAAATAGTTTATGCTAAAGCTAATATGGCCAGATCAAGCGAACTGCATCTCGGAAGATAAAGCTCGGACAATATTGATGTAGTACAAAAATCACTTCATATTATGAGGTGAACAAAAATCACAGAGGTTAGATGTTATTGAAGTTAGACCTCGAGAAACCATATGATCTTATTTATTGGGACTTCACTAAAGATACTTTTCAGGTCGTGCAGTATCGTGAATCGTGGGTTAATTGGATCATGAGCTGTGTGTCAAGCTTAAAAATGATCTTCTACTAAGTAATGGAGAAAAGAAAACACAAGGGGTTTTAAGCCACTACGAAGGCTATAACAGGGATATTAATTGTCTATATGTCTGTGTACTCTTCATCAGGAGACCATATGATTTGATTGATCGACCAGGTGCAGACAAAGCATATAAACCGAGTAAACTATTGAGAGGGAGCCACATTTATCATATAGTTGCTTTTTTGGTGACCTCATTCACTATGTGCAAGCTTCAGTCATCAAATTCAGATAATACAAGGTGCTCATGAGTGTTTTATGAGGCGTTGGCGAAAAGTTAGTTTGGAGAAATCAATTTTTTTATCTCTAATAATGTGAATAGAGGTTTATCGGAGCTGATAAGTAGAGATAGCAGTATTAAGGCTACTAAAAAGTTAGGGAAGTATATTGGGATCCCAAGTTCTCCAAAAACGATTAACAAAGATACTTTTGGAGGGGTACTCGAGCGAGCAACCTGGAGACTTAACAGGTTCAAGAGTATGTGTCTTAGCTTTGTCGAGAGGATTAGATTTGGGACCCGCTGTAACTAAAGGAAGCATCATCTCGTTATTATACTAGTTGGATGAAGTTGTGAAGGTTTTCGAGAAGCTGACACACATTGGTATTACGAACCTTCGTAGAGCGAATATGTGTTTTCTTGAGAAATCTTTTACTATTGTTGAACTGGAAAGTTCAGTTAGGCGTATGGGTTTAATCCTATGTTTATCAAAATTGTTGGGACGTCGTTGGTGATTTGGTCTCACATTTTGTTTTTGACCTGTTTACAATGGGAAAGCTTCTAGAAAGGAACACTGACGTGTTTTTGGTTCTGATTACCAAGGTAATGAAACTCGAAACTATCATACATTTTGCTTGGTTAGTCTTTGTAATGTACAACTTAAATTTATCATGAAAACAATGGCAAGCCAATTGAAATAGTTTATGCTAAAGCTAATATGGCCAGATCAAGCGAACTGCATCTCGGAAGATAAAGCTCGGACAATATTGATGTAGTACAAAAATCACTTCATATTATGAGGTGAACAAAAATCACAGAGGTTAGATGTTATTGAAGTTAGACCTCGAGAAACCATATGATCTTATTTATTGGGACTTCACTAAAGATACTTTTCAGGTCCTGCAATATAGTGAATCATGGGACAATTGGATCATGAGCTGTGTGTCTAGCCTAACAATGATGTTTTACTATGGAATGGGGAAACGAAAATACAAGGGGTTTTAAGCCACTACGAAGGCTACAACAGGGATATTGATTGTCTATATGTTTGTGTACTCTCCATCAGGAGACCATATCATTTGATTGATCGACCATGTGCAGACAAAGCATACAAACCGAGGAAACTATTTAGAGGGAGCCACATTTATCACATAGTTGTTTTTTTGGTGACCTTATTCACTATGTGCAAGCTTGAGTCATCAAATTCAGATAATACACTATGCACATGAGTGTTTTCTGAGGCATTAGCGAAAAGTTAGTTTGGAGAAATTAAATTTTTTTATCTCTAATAATGTGAATAGAGGTTTATCGGAGTTAATAAGTAGAGAGAGTATTAATGTTACTAAGAAGTTGGGGAAGTATCTGAGAATCTCAAGTTCTCCAAAAATGATTAACAAAAATACTTTTGGTGGGGTACTCGAGCGAGCAACCTAGAGACTTAAGAGATTCAAGAGTAAGTGTCTAAGCTTTGTTGGGAGGATTAGATTTGTGACCCGCAAAAACTAAAGGAAGCATCATCTCGCTAATATACTAGTTGGATGCTGTTGTGAAGGTTTTTAAGAAGCTGCCACATATTAGAAAGAATATGTGTTTTCTTGAGAAATCTTTTACTGTTGTTGAACTGGACAGTTGAATTAGGCGAATGGGTTTAATCCTATGTTTATCAAAATTGTTGGGACATTGTTGGTGATTTGGTCTCACATTTTGTTTTTGACTTGGTTACAATGGGAAAGCTTCTAGAAAGGAACACTCAAGTGTTTTTGGTTCTGATTGCCAAGGTAATGAAACTCGAAACTATCGTACATTTTGCTTGGTTACTCTTTGTAATGTACAACTTAAATTTATCATGAAAACAATGGCGAGCCAATTGAAATAGTTTATGCTAAAGCTAATATGGCCAGATCAAGCAAACTGCATCTCGGAAGATAAAGCTCGGACAATATTGATGTAGTACAAAAAGCACTTTATATTATGAGGTGAACCAAAATCACAGAGGTGAGATGTTATTGAAGTTAGACCTCGAGAAACCATATGATCTTATTTACTGGGACTTCACTAAAGATACTTTTCTTGTCGGGCAATATAGTGAATCATGGGTCAATTGGATCATGAGCTGTGTGTCTGGCCTAACACTGATGTTTCACTATGGAATGGGGAAAAGAAAATACAAGGGGTTTTAAGCCACTATGAAGGCTACAACAGGGATATTGATTGTCTATATGTTTGTGTACTCTCCATCAGGAGACCATATCATTTGATTGATCGACCAGGTGCAGACAAAGCATACAAACAGAGGAAACTATTGAGAGGGAGCCACATTTATCACATAGTTGTTTTTTTGGTGACCTTATTCACTTTGTGCAAGCTTCAGTCATCAAATTCAGATAATACACTGGGTGCATGAGTGTTTTGAGAGGGATAAGCGAAAAGTTAGTTTGGAGAAATCAAATTTTTTTATCTCTATCAATGTGAATAGAGGTTTATCGGAGTTGATAAGTAGAGAGAGCAGTATTAAGGTTACTAGAAGTTGGCGAAATATCTCAGAATCTTAAGTTCTCTAAAAACGATTAACAAAAATACTTTTGGTGGGTGCTCGAGCGAGCAACCTGGAGACTTAAGAGGTTCAAGAGTAAGTGTCGAAGCTTTGTCGGGAGGATTATATTTGCGACCCGCCAAAACTAAAGGAAGCATTATCTCGCTATTATCCTAGTTGGATGAAGTTGTGAAGGTTTTCAAGAAGCTGCCACACATTGGTTTTACAAGGCTTAGTAGAGAGAATATTTGTTTTCTTGAGAAATCTTTTACTGTTGTTGAAATGGAAAGTTCAATTAGGCGTATGGGCTAAATCCTATGTTTTATCAAAATTGTTGGGATGTTGTTTGTTATTTGGTCTTACATTTTGTTTTTGACTTGGTTACAATGGGAAAGCTTTTAGAAGGGAACACTAACGTGTTTTTGGTTCTGATTGCCAAGGTAATGAAACTCGAAACTATCATACATTTCCCTTGGTTAGTCTTTGTAATGTACAACTTAAATTTATCATGAAAACAATCGTGAGCCAATTGAATGTTTATGCTAAAGCTAATATGGCCAGATAAGCGAACTGCATCCAGGAAGATAAAGCTCGGACAATATTGACGTAGTACCAGAAGCACTTCATATTATGAGGTGAACAAAAATCACAGAGGTCAGATGTTATTGATGTTAGACCTCGAGAAACCATATGATCGTATATATTGGGACTTCACTAAAGATACTTTTCAGGTTGTACAGTATAGTGAATCATGGGTCAATTGGATAATGAGTTGTGTGTTTGGCCTAACAATGATCTTCTACTATGGAATGGGCAAAAGAAAAGACAAGGGGTTTTAAGCCACTACGAAGGCTACAACAGGGATATTGATTGTCTATATGTATGTGTACTATCCATCAGGAGACCATATAATTTGATTGATCGACCAGGTGCAGACAAAGCATTTAAGCCGAATACACTATTAAGAGGGAGCCACATCTATCACATAGTTGTTTTTTTTGTGACCTTATTCACTCTATTCAAGCTTCGGTCATTAAATTCGGATAATACACTGTGCGCATGAGTGTTTTCTGAGGCGTTGGCGAAAAGTTAGTTTGGCGAAATCAAAATTTTTTTATTTCTAATAATGTGAATAGAGGTTTATCGGAGTTGATAAGTACAGACAGCAGTATTATGGTAACTAAGAAGTTGGGGATGTATCTCAGAATCTCAAGCTCTCCAAAAACGATTAACAAAGATACTTTTGGTGGGGTGCTCGAGCAAGCAACCTGGAGACTTAAGAGGTTAGAGAGTAAGTTTCTAAGCTTTGTCAGGAGGATTAGATTTGGGACCCGCCAAAACTAAAGGAAGCATCATCTCGCTATTATAATAGTTGGATGATGTTGTGAAGGTTTTCGAGAAGCTGCCACACGTTGGTTTTACGAGGCTTAGTAGAGAGAATATGTGTTTTCTTGAGAAATCTGTTACTGTTGTTGAACTGGAAAGTTCAATTAGGCGTATGGTTTTAATCCTATGTTTTATCAAAATTTTTGGGATGTTGTTGGTGATTTTGGTCTCACATTTTGTTTTTGACTTTTTTACAATGGGAAAGCTTCTAGAAAGGAACACTGGCGTGTTTTTGGTTCTGATTGCCAAGAGTAATGAAACTCGAAACTATCATACATTTCGCTTTGTTAGTCTGTGTAATGTAAAACTTAAATTTATCATGAAAACAATGGTGAGCCAATTGAAATAGTTTACGCTAAAGCTAATATGGCCAGATTAAGCGAACTGCATCCTGGAAGATTAAGCTCGGACAATATTGACGTAGTACAAAAATCACTTCATATTATGAGGTGAAAAAATATCACAGAGGTTAGATGTTATTGAAGTTAGACCTCGAGAAACCATATAATCTTATTTATTGGGACTTCACTAAAGATACTTTTCAGGTCGTGCAATCTAGTGAATCATGGGTGAATTGGATCATGAGCGGTGTGTGTGGCCTAACAATGATCTTCTACTACGGAATGGGGAAAAGAAAAGACAAGGGGTTTTAAGCCACTATGAAGGCTACAACAGGGATATTGATTGTATATATGTCTGTGTACTCTCCATCAGGAGACCGTATAATTTTATTGATCGACCAGGTGCAGACACAACATATAAACCGAGTAAACTATTGAGAGAGAGAGCAGCATCTATCACATAGTTGTTTTTTTGGCGACCTTATTCACTATGCTCAAGCTTCAGTCATCAAATTCGGATAATACATTGTGCACATGAGTTTTTCTGAGGCATTGGCGAAAAGTTAACTTGGAGAAATCAAATTTTTTTATCTCTAATAATGTGAATAGAGGTTGATCAGAGTTGATAAGTAGAGAGAGCAGTATAAGGTTACTAAAAAGTTGGGGAAGTATCTCGGAATCTAAAGTTCTCCAAAAACGATTAACAAAGATACTTTTGGTGGGGTGCTCGAGCAAGCAACCTGGAGACTTAAGAGGTTCAAGAGTAAGTGTATAATCTTTGTGGGAGGATTATATTTGGGACCCGCCAAAAATAAAGGAAGCATCATCTCGCTATTATAATAGTTGGATGATGTTGTCAAGGTTTTCGAGAACCTGCCACACATTGATTTTACGAGCCTTAGTAGAGAAAATAGTTGCTTTCTTGAGAAATATTTTACTGTTGTTGAACTGGAAAGTTCAGTTAGGCGTATGGGTTTAATCCTATGTTTTTCAAAATTGTTGGGACGTTGTTGGTGATTTGGTCCCACATTTTGTTTTTGACTTGTTTAGAATGGGAAACCTTCTAGAACGGAACAGTAACGTGTTTTTGGTTCTAATTGCCAATGTAATGAAACTCGAAACTATCATACATTTCACTTGGTTAGTCTTTTTAATGTACAACTTAAATTTATTATGAAAAAAATGGTGAGCTAATTGATATAGTTTATGCTAAAGCTAATATGGCCATATCAACCAAACCGCATCCCGGAAGATAAAGCTCGGACAATATTGAAGTATTACAAAAAGCACTTCATATTATGAGGTGAACAAAAATCATAGAGGTTAAACGTTATTAAAGTTAGACCTCGAGAAACCATATGATCTTATTTATTGGGACTTCACTAAAGATACTTTTTAGGTTGTGCATTATAGTGAATCGTGGGTCAATTGGATCATGAGCTGTGTGTCTGGCCTAACAATAATCTTCTACTATGGAATGGGGAAAAGAAAAGACAAGGGGTTTTATGCCACTACGAAGGCTACAACAAGGATATTGATTGTCTATATGTATATGTACTCTCCATCAGGAGACCATATCATTTGATTGATCGACAAGGTGCAGACAAAGCATATTAACGGAGTAAACTATTTAGAGGGAGCAACATCTATCACATATTTCATTTTTTGGTGACCTAATTCACTATGTTCAAGCTTCAGTCATCAAATTCGGATAATACACTGTGCGCATGAGTGGTTTTTGAGGTATTGGCGAAAAGTTAGTTTGGAGAAATCAAAATTTTTTTTATCTCTAATAATGTGAATAGAAGATTATCGCAGTTGATAAGTAGAGAGAGTTGTATAAGGTTACTAAGAAGTTGGAAAGTATCTCGGAATCTCAAGTTCTCCAAACACAATTAACAAAGATACTTTTGGTGGGGTACTCGAGCGAGCAACTTGGAGACTTAAGAGGTTCAAGAGTAAGTGTCTAAACTTTGTCGGGATGATTAGATTTGGGACCCGCCAAAACTTAAGGAAGCATCATCTCGCTATTATACTAGTTTGATGATGTTGTTAAAGTTTTCGAGAACCTGCCACATGTTAGTTTTACAAGCCTTAGTAGAGAGAATACATGTTTTCTTGAGAAATCTTTTACTGTTGTTGAAATGGAAAGTTCAATTAGGTGTATGAGTTTAATCCTATGTTTATTAAAATCGTTGGGACTTTGTTGGTGATTTGGTCTCACATTTTGTTTTTGACTTGTTTACAATGGGAAAGCTTCTAGAAAGGAACACATACGTATTTTTGGTTCTGATTGCGAAGTTAATGAAATTTGAAACTATCATACATTTTGCTTGCTTAGTATTTGTAATGTACAACTTAAATTTATCATAAAAACAATGGCGAGCCAATTGAAATAGTTTATGCTAAAGATAATATGGCCAGATCAACCGAACCGCATCCCGAAAGATAAAGCTCGAACAATATTGACTAGTACAAAAAGCACTTCATATTATGAGGTGAACAAAAATAAAAGAGTTTAGACGTTATTGAAGTGAGACCTCGAGAAACCATATGACCTTATTTATTGGGACTTCACTAATGATACTTTTTCAGGTTGTGTAGTATAGTGAATCGTGGGTCAATTGGATAATGAGTTGTGTGTTTGGCCTAACAATGATCTTCTACTATGGAATGGGGAAAAGAAAAGACAAGGGGTTTTAAGCCACTACGAATGCTACAACAGGGATATTGATTGTCTATATGTCTATGTATTATCCATCAGGAGACCATATCATTTGATTGATCCACCAGGTGCAGACAAAGCATATAAACCGAGTAAACTAATGAGAGGGAGCCAACTGTATCACATAGTTGCTTTTTTGGTGAACTTATTCACTATGTGCAAGCTTCAGTCATCAGATTCGGATAATACTCTGTGCGCATGAGTGTTTTCTAAGGCGTTGGAGAAAAGTTAGTTTGGAGAAATCAAAATTATTTTATCTCTAATAATGTAAATAGAGGTTTATCGGAGTTGATAAGTAGAGAGAGCAGTATAAGGTTACTAAGAAGTTGGAGAAGTATCTCGGAATCTCAAGTTCTCCAAAAACGATTAAGAAAGATACTTTTGGTGGGGTGCTCGAGCGAGCAACCTGGAGACTTTTGAGGTTCAAGAGTAAGTATCTAAACTCTGTCGGGAGGATTAGATTTGGGATCTGCCAAAACAATAGGCACCATCATCTCGCTATTATACTAGTTGGATGATGTTGTGAATGTTTTCGAGAACCTGCCACACGTTGGTTTTATGAGCCTTAGAAGAGAGAATAAGTGTTTTCTTGAGAACTCTTTTATTGTTGTTGAACCGGAAAGTTCAATTAGGCGTATGAGTTTAATCCTATGTTTATTAAGATCGTTGGGACGTTGTTGGTGATTTGGTCTCACATTTTGTTTTTGACTTGTTTACAATGGGAAAGCTTCTCGAAAGGAACACTGGCGTATTTTTGGTTCTGATTGCCAAGGTAATGAAACTCGAAACTATCATACATTTTGCTTGGTTGGTCTTTGTAATGGACAACTTAAAATTATCATAAAAACAATGGAGAGCCAATTGAAATAGTTTATGCTAAAGCAAATATGGCCAGATCAACTAAACCGCATCCCAGAAGATAAAGCTCGGACGATATTGACTTAATACAAAAAGCACTTCATATTATGAGGTGAACACAAATCACAGAGGTTACAACGGGGATATTGATTGTCTATATGTCTATGTATTATCCATCAGGAGACCATATCATTTGATTGATCCACCAGGTGCAGACAAAGCATATAAACCGTGTAAACTAATGAGAGGGAGCCACCTCTATCACACAGTTGAATTTTTGGTGACCTTATTCACTATTTGCAAGATTCAGTCATCAAATTCGGATAATACTCTGTGTGCATGAGTGTTTTCTGAGGCATTGGCGAAAAGTTAGTTTGGAGAAATCAAATTTTTTTTATCTCTAATAATGTGAATGGAGGTTTATCGGAGTTGATAAGTAGAGAGAGAGCAGTAGTAAGGTAACTAAAAAGTTGGGGAAGTATGATTCTCTAGTTCTCCAAAAACGATTAACAAATATACTTTTGGTGGGGTCCTCGAGCGAGCAACCTGGAGACTTAAGAGGTTCAAGAGTAAGTCTCTAAGTTTTGTCGGGAGGATTAAATTTGGCACCCGCCAAAACTAAAGGAAGCATCATCTCGCTATTATACTAGTTAGATGATGTTGTGAAGGTTTTCGAGAACCTGCCACACGTTGGTTTTACGAGCCTTAGTAGAGAGAATACTTGTTTTCTTGAGAAATCATTTACTGTTGTTGAACTTGAAAGTTCAATTAGGCGTATGGGTTTAATCCTATGTTTATCAAAATTGTTGGGACGTTGTTGGTGATTTGGTCTCACATTTTGTTTTTGACTTGTTTACAATGGGAAAGCTTCTAGAAAGGAACACTAACGTGTTTTTGGTTCTGATTACCAAGGAAATGAAACTCGAAACTATCATACATTTTGCTTGGTTAGTCTTTGTAATGTACAACTTAAATTTATCATGAAAACAATGGCGAGCCAATCGAAATAGTTTATGCTAAAGCTAATATGGCTAGATCAAGCGAACTGCATCTCGGAAGATAAAGCTCGGACGATATTGACTTAGTACAATAAGCACTTCATATTATGAGGTGAACAAAAATCACAAAGGTTAGATGTTATTGAAGTTAGACCTCGAGAAACCATATGATCTTATTTATTGGGACTTCATTAAAGATACTTTCCAGGTCGTGCAATATAGCGAATCATGGGTCCATTGGATCATGAGCTGTGTGTCTGGCCTAACAATGATCTTTTACTATGGAATGGGGAAAAGAAAAGAGAAGGGGTTTTAAGCCGCTACGAAGGCTACAACAGGGATATTGATTGTCTATATGTCTATGTACTATCCATAAGGAGACCATATCATTTGATTGATCCACCAGGTGCAGACAAAGCATATAAACCGAGTAATCTAATGAGAGGGAGCCACCTCTATCACATAGTTGCTTTTTTCGTGACCTTATTCACTATGTGCAAGCTTCAATCATTAAATTCGGATAAAACTCTGTGCGCATGAGTGTTTTCTGAGGCATTGGCGAAAAGTTAGTTTGGAGAAATCAAAATTTTTTTATCTCTAATAATGTGAATAGAGGTTCATCGGAGTTGAGAAGTAGAGAGAGAGCAGTAGTAAGGTAACTAAGAACTTGGGGAAGTATCTCGGAATCTCAAGTTCTCCAAAAACGATTAACAAAGATTCTTTTGGTGGGGTGCTCGAGCGAGCAACCTGGAGACTTTTGAGGTTCAAGAGTAAGTGTCTAAACTTTATCGGGATGATTAGATTTGGGACCCGCCAAAACTATAGGAAGCAACATCTCGCTATTATACTAGTTGGATGATGTTGAGAATGTTTTCGAAAACCTGCCACATGTTGGTTTTACGAGCCTTAGTAGAGAGAATACATATTTTCTTGAGAAATCTTTTACTGTTGTTGAACTGGAAAGTTCAATTAGGTGTATAAGTTTAATCCTATGTTTATTAAAATCGTTGGGACTTTGTTGGTGATTTGGTCTCACATTTTGTTTTTGACTTGTTTACAATGTGAAAGCTTCTAGAAAGGAACACAGACGTATTTTTGGTTCTGATTGCCAAGGTAATGAAATTTAAAACTATCATACATTTTTCTTGCTTAGTATTTGTAATGTACAACTTAAATTTATCATAAAAACAATGGCGAGCCAATTGAAATAGTTTATGCTAAAGCTAATATGGCAAGATCAACCGAACCGCATCCCGAAAGATAAAGCTCGGACAATATTGACTAGTACAAAAAGCACTTCATATTATGAGGTGAACAAAAATCACAGAGGTTAGACGTTATTGAAGTTAGACCTCGAGAAACCATATGACCTTATTTATTGGGACTTCACTAAAGAGGCTTTTTCAGGTTGTGTAGTATAGTGAATCGTGGGTCAATTGGATAATGAGTTGTGTGTTTGGCCTAACAATGATCTTCTACTATGGAATGGGGAAAAGAAAAGACAAGGGGTTTTAAGCCACTACGAAGGCTACAACAGGGATATTGATTGTCTATATGTCTATGTATTATCCATCAGGAGACCATATCATTTGATTGATCCACCAGGTGCAGACAAAGCATATAAACCGAGTAAACTAATGAGAGGGAGCCAACTGTATCACATAGTTACTTTTTTGGTGAACTTATTCACTATGTGCAAGCTTTAGTCATCAAATTCGGATAATACTTTGTGCGCATGAGTGTTTTCTAAGGCATTGGCGAAAAGTTAGTTTGGAGAAATCAAAATTATTTTATCTCTAATAATGTAAATAGAGGTTTATCGGAGTTAATAAGTAGAGAGAGTAGTATAAGGTTACTAAGAAGTTGGAGAAGTATCTCGGAATCTCAAGTTCTCCAAAAACGATTAACAAAGATACTTTTGGTGGGGTGCTCGAGCGAGCAACCTGGAGACTTTTGAGGTTCAAAAGTAAGTGTCTAAACTTTGTCGGGAGGATTATATTTGGGACCCGCCAAAACTATAGGCAGCATCATCTCGCTATTATACTAGTTGGATGATGTTGTGAATGTTTTCGAGAACCTGCGACACGTTGGTTTTATGAGCCTTAGAAGAGAGAATATGTGTTTTCTTGAGAACTCTTTTACTGTTGTTGAACCGGAAAGTTCAATTAGGCGTATGAGTTTAATCCTATGTTTATTAAGATCGTTGGGACGTTGTTGGTGATTTGGTCTCACATTTTGTTTTTGACTTGTTTACAATGGGAAAGCTTCTAGAAAGGAACACTGACGTATTTTTGGTTCTGATTGCCAAGGTAATGAAACTCGAAACGATCATACATTTTGCTTGGTTAGTCTTTGTAATGGACAACTTAAATTTATCATAGAAACAATGGAGAGCCAATTGAAATAGTTTATGCTAAAGCTAATATGGCAGATCAACTGAACCGCATCCCAGAAGATAAAGCTCGGACGATATTGACTTAATACAAAAAGCACTTCATATTATGAGGTGAACACAAATCACAGAGGTTACAACGGGGATATTGATTGTCTATATGTCTATGTATTATCCATCAGGAGACCATATCATTTGATTGATCCACCAGGTGCAGACAAAGCATATAAACCGAGTAAACTAATGAGAGGGAGCCAACTGTATCACTTAGTTGCTTTTTTGGTGAACTTATTCACTATGTGCAAGCTTCAGTCATCAAATTCGGATAACACTTTGTAAGCACGAGTGTTTTCTAAGGCGTTGGCGAAAAGTTAGTTTGGAGAAATCAAAATTGTTTTATCTCTAATAATGTAAATAGAGGTTTATCGGAGTTGATAAGTAGAGAGAGTAGTATAAGGTTACTAAGAAGTTGGAGAAGTATCTCGGAATCTCAAGTTCTCCAAAAACGATTAACAAAGATACTTTTGGTGGGGTGCTCGAGCGAGCAACATGGAGACTTTTGAGGTTCAAGAGTAAGTGTCTAAACTTTGTCGGGAGGATTAGATTTGGGACCCACCAAAACTATAGGAAGCATCATCTCGCTATTATACTAGTTGGATGATGTTGTGAATGTTTTCGAGAACCTGCCACACGTTGGTTTTATGAGCCTTAGAAAAGAGAATAGGTGTTTTCTTGAGAACTCTTTTACTGTTGTTGAACTGGAAAGTTCAATTAGGCGTATGGGTTTAATCCTATGTTTATTAAGATAGTTGGGACGTTGTTGGTGATTTGGTCTCACATTTTGTTTTTGACTTGTTTACAATGGGAAAGCTTCTAGAAAGGAACACTAACGTGTTTTTGGTTCTGATTACCAAGGAAATGAAACTCGAAACTATCATACATTTTGCTTGGTTAGTCTTTGTAATGTACAACTTAAATTTATCATGAAAACAATGGCGAGCCAATCGAAATAGTTTATGCTAAAGCTAATATGGCTAGATCAAGCGAACTGCATCTCGGAAGATAAAGCTCGGACGATATTGACTTAGTACAATAAGCACTTCATATTATGAGGTGAACAAAAATCACAAAGGTTAGATGTTATTGAAGTTAGACCTCGAGAAACCATATGATCTTATTTATTGGGACTTCATTAAAGATACTTTCCAGGTCGTGCAATATACCGAATCATGGGTCCATTGGATCATGAGCTGTGTGTCTGGCCTAACAATGATCTTTTACTATGGAATGGGGAAAAGAAAAGAGAAGGGGTTTTAAGCCGCTACGAAGGCTACAACAGGGATATTGATTGTCTATATGTCTATGTACTATCCATAAGGAGACCATATCATTTGATTGATCCACCAGGTGCAGACAAAGCATATAAACCGAGTAATCTAATGAGAGGGAGCCACCTCTATCACATAGTTGCTTTTTTCGTGACCTTATTCACTATGTGCAAGCTTCAATCATTAAATTCGGATAAAACTCTGTGCGCATGAGTGTTTTCTGAGGCATTGGCGAAAAGTTAGTTTGGAGAAATCAAAATTTTTTTATCTCTAATAATGTGAATAGAGGTTCATCGGAGTTGAGAAGTAGAGAGAGAGCAGTAGTAAGGTAACTAAGAACTTGGGGAAGTATCTCGGAATCTCAAGTTCTCCAAAAACGATTAACAAAGATTATTTTGGTGGGGTGCTCGAGCGAGCAACCTGGAGACTTTTGAGGTTCAAGAGTAAGTGTCTAAACTTTATCGGGATGATTAGATTTGGGACCCGCCAAAACTATAGGAAGCAACATCTCGCTATTATACTAGTTGGATGATGTTGAGATTGTTTTCGAGAACCTGCCACATGTTGGTTTTACGAGCCTTAGTAGAGAGAATACATGTTTTCTTGAGAAATCTTTTACTGTTGTTGAACTGGAAAGTTCAATTAGGTGTATAAGTTTAATCCTCTGTTTATTAAAATCGTTGGGACTTTGTTGGTGATTTGGTCTCACATTTTGTTTTTGACTTGTTTACAATGTGAAAGCTTCTAGAAAGGAACACAGACGTATTTTTGGTTCTGATTGCCAAGGTAATGAAATTTAAAACTATCATACATTTTGCTTGCTTAGTATTTGTAATGTACAACTTAAATTTATCATAAAAACAATGGCGAGCCAATTGAAATAGTTTATGCTAATGCTAATATGGCAAGATCAACCGAACCGCATCCCGAAAGATAAAGCTCGGACAATATTGACTAGTACAAAAAGCACTTCATATTATGAGGTGAACAAAAATCACAGAGGTTAGACGTTATTGAAGTTAGACCTCGAGAAACCATATGACCTTATTTATTGGGACTTCACTAAAGAGGCTTTTTCAGGTTGTGTAGTATAGTGAATCGTGGGTCAATTGGATAATGAGTTGTGTGTTTGGCCTAACAATGATCTTCTACTATGGAATGGGGAAAAGAAAAGAAAAGGGGTTTTAAGCCACTACGAAGGCTACAACAGGGATATTGATTGTCTATATGTCTATGTATTATCCATCAGGAGACCATATCATTTGATTGATCCACCAGGTGCAGACAAAGCATACAAACCGAGTAAACTAATGAGAGGGAGCCAACTATATCACATAGTTACTTTTTTGGTGAACTTATTCACTATGTGCAAGCTTTAGTCATCAAATTCGGATAATACTTTATGCGCATGAGTGTTTTCTAAGGCATTGGCGAAAAGTTAGTTTGGAGAAATCAAAATTATTTTATCTCTAATAATGTAAATAGAGGTTTATCGGAGTTAATAAGTAGAGAGAGTAGTATAAGGTTACTAAGAAGTTGGAGAAGTATCTCGGAATCTCAAGTTCTCCAAAAACGATTAACAAAGATACTTTTGGTGGGGTGCTCGAGCGAGCAACCTGGAGACTTTTGAGGTTCAAAAGTAAGTGTCTAAACTTTGTCGGGAGGATTATATTTGGGACCCGCCAAAACTATAGGCAGCATCATCTCGCTATTATACTAGTTGGATGATGTTGTGAATGTTTTCGAGAACCTGCGACACGTTGGTTTTATGAGCCTTAGAAGAGAGAATAGGTGTTTTCTTGAGAACTGTTTTACTGTTGTTGAACCGAAAAGTTCAATTAGGCGTATGAGTTTAATCCTATGTTTATTAACATCGTTGGGACGTTGTTGGTGATTTGGTCTCACATTTTGTTTTTGACTTGTTTACAATGGGAAAGCTTCTAGAAAGGAACACTAACGTATTTTTAGTTCTGATTGCCAAGGTAATGAAACTCGAAACGATCATACATTTTGCTTGGTTAGTCTTTGTAATGGACAACTTAAATTTATCATAGAAACAATGGAGAGCCAATTGAAATAGTTTATGCTAAAGCTAATATGGCAGATCAACTGAACCGCATCCCAGAAGATAAAGCTCGGACGATATTGACTTAATACAAAAAGCACTTCATATTATGAGGTGAACACAAATCACAGAGGTTACAACGGGGATATTGATTGTCTATATGTCTATGTATTATCCATCAGGAGACCATATCATTTGATTGATCCACCAGGTACAGACAAAGCATATAAACCGAGTAAACTAATGAGAGGGAGCCAACTGTATCACTTAGTTGCTTTTTTGGTGAACTTATTCACTATGTGCAAGCTTCAGTCATCAAATTCGGATAACACTTTGTAAGCATGAGTGTTTTCTAAGGCGTTGGCGAAAAGTTAGTTTGGAGAAATCAAAATTTTTTTATCTCTAATAATGTAAATAGAGGTTTATCGGAGTTGATAAGTAGAGAGAGTAGTATAAGGTTACTAAGAAGTTGGAGAAGTATCTCGGAATCTCAAGTTCTCCAAAAACGATTAACAAAGATACTTTTGGTGGGGTGCTCGAACGAGCAACCTGGAGACTTTTGAGGTTCAAGAGTAAGTGTCTAAACTTTGTCGGGAGGATTAGATTTGGGACCCACCAAAACTATAGGCAGCATCATCTCGGTATTATACTAGTTGGATGATGTTGTGAATGTTTTCGAGAACCTGCCACACGTTGGTTTTATGAGCCTTAGAAAAGAGAATAGGTGTTTTCTTGAGAACTCCTTTACTGTTGTTGAACTGGAAAGTTCAATTAGGCGTATGGGTTTAATCCTATGTTTATTAAGATCGTTGGGACGTTGTTGGTGATTTGGTCTCACATTTTGTTTTTGACTTGTTTACAATGGGAAAGCTTCTAGAAAGGAACACTGACGTATTTTTGGTTCTGATTGCCAAGGTAATGAAACTCGAAACTATCATACATTTTGCTTGGTTAGTCTTTGTAATGGACAACTTAAATTTATCATAGAAACAATGGAGAGCCAATTGAAATAGTTTATGCTAAAGCTAATATGGCAGATCAACTGAACCGCATCCCAGAAGATAAAGCTCGGACGATATTGACTTAATACAAAAAGCACTTCATATTATGAGGTGAACACAAATCACAGAGGTTACAACGGGGATATTGATTGTCTATATGTCTATGTATTATCCATCAGGAGACCATATCATTTGATTGATCCACCAGGTGCAGACAAAGCATATAAACCGAGTAAACTAATGAGAGGGAGCCAACTGTTTCACTTAGTTGCTTTTTTGGTGAACTTATTCACTATGTGCAAGCTTCAGTCATCAAATTCGGATAATACTTTGTAAGCATGAGTGTTTTCTAAGGCGTTGGCGAAAAGTTAGTTTGGAGAAATCAAAATTTTTTTATCTCTAATAATGTGAATGGAGGTTTATCGGAGTTGATAAGTAGAGAGAGAGCAGTAGTAAGGTTACTAAGAAGTTGGAGAAGTATCTCGGAATCTCAAGTTCTCCAAAAACAATTAACAAAGATACTTTTGGTGGGGTCCTCGAGTGAGCAACCTGGAGACTTAAGAGGTACAAGAGTAAGTCTCTAAGTTTTGTCGGGAGGATTAAATTTGGCACCCGCCAAAACTAAAGGAAGCATTATCTCGCTATTATACTAGTTAGATGATGTTGTGAAGGTTTTCGAGAACCTGCCACATGTTGGTTTTACGAGCCTTAGTAGAGAGAATACTTGTTTTCTTGAGAAATCATTTACTGTTGTTGAACTGGAAAGTTCAATTAGGCGTATGGGTTTAATCCTATGTTTATCAAAATTGTTGGGACGTTGTTGGTGATTTGGTCTCACATTTTGTTTTTGACTTGTTTACAATGGGAAAGCTTCTAGAAAGGAACACTGACGTGTTTTTGGTTCTAATTACCAAGGTAATGAAACTCGAAACTATCATACATTTTGCTTGGTTAGTCTTTGTAATGTACAACTTAAATTTATCATGAAAACAATGGCGAGCCAATCGAAATAGTTTATGCTAAAGCTAATATGGCCAGATCAAGCGAACTGCATCTCGGAAGATAAAGCTCGGACGATATTGACTTAGTACAAAAAGCACTTCATATTATGAGGTGAACAAAAATCACAGAGGTTAGATGTTATTGAAGTTAGACCTCGAGAAACCATATGATCTTATTTATTGGGACTTCATTAAAGATACTTTCCAGGTCGTGCAATATAGCGAATCATGGGTCCATTGGATCATGAGCTGTGTGTCTGGCCTAACAATGATCTTCTACTATGGAATGGGGAAAAGAAAAGAGAAGGGGTTTTAAGCCGCTACGAAGGCTACAACAGGGATATTGATTGTCTATATGTCTATGTACTATCCATAAGGAGACCATATCATTTGATTGATCCACCAGGTGCAGACAAAGCATATAAACCGAGTAAACTAATGAGAGGGAGCCACCTCTATCACATAGTTGCTTTTTTGGTGACCTTATTCACTATGTGCAAGCTTCAGTCATTAAATTCGGATAAAACTCTGTGCGCATGAGTGTTTTCTGAGGCATTGGCAAAAAGTTAGTTTGGAGAAATCAAAATTTTTTTTATCTCTAATAATGTGAATAGAGGTTCATCGGAGTTGAGAAGTAGAGAGAGAGCAGTAGTAAGGTAACTAAGAAGTTGGGGAAGTATCTCGGAATCTCAAGTTCTCCAAAAACGATTAACAAAGATTCTTTTGGTGGGGTGCTCGAGCAAGCAACCTGGAGACTTTTGAGGTTCAAGAGTAAGTGTCTAAACTTTATCGGGAGGATTAGATTTGGGACCCGCCAAAACTATAGGAAGCAACATCTCGCTATTATACTAGTTGGATGATGTTGAGAATGTTTTCGAGAACCTGCCACATGTTAGTTTTACGAGCCTTAGTAGAGAGAATACATGTTTTCTTGAGAAATCTTTTACTGTTGTTGAACTGGAAAGTTCAATTAGGTGTATAAGTTTAATCCTATGTTTATTAAAATCGTTGGGACTTTGTTGGTGATTTGGTCTCACATTTTGTTTTTGACTTGTTTACAATGGGAAAGCTTCTAGAAAGGAACACAGACGTATTTTTGGTTCTGATTGCCAAGGTAATGAAATTTGAAACTATCATACATTTTGCTTGCTTAGTATTTGTAATGTACAACTTAAATTTATCATAAAAACTCTCTCTCTC
>JAKUCM010003963.1:0-13405 GCA_023374145.1 Lepidium sativum | reverse complement strand
ATTACCCTATAATTTTATAGTATTTGAGTAACTCACTCAATATTCAATCTAAGGAAAGTAAAGAGAAATAATTTTTTTTAAAAAATAAGTTTTGGAAGTTGTGAATAATAAAGTGAATGTTTGAACTTTTAATTTATTTTATGATTTGGTTTTGAAAAAAAATTTATATTTTGAAGAAAAGATTATTCTTTAAAAAAACGAAGGGAATATGTTCTTTCTAAAAAATTTTTAAAATATGTACAAATTTTTTTATGTCAAAGAGAGTTTCTTCTTTTCATTTTCTTCAAATAGTTGTAATCCAAAAATCCATATTAAAGCAAACAGCAAATAACTCTACACCGAAAGAACGAACAAATTTACTACACTTCAAGAATAAACTTACAAGGAAGTAGGTTTTCACATAATATTCTGTAAATTTGTTTTTGCTATTACTGTTTCGTAATAACTTTTATATTATTAAAATAAATAATTCAACTAACTATGTTAAGTGTTTCTGACTAGAATGATTCAAATTTGTTGGGAAATAAACATTTAACCAACACTTTCGCAAATATATCAAAAAACGGCACATAACCAAAAAAACACCAATTTGCCTCAGATCATGTTACAAAAATATATAGGTTTTATAGAATTATGTTCTCAAAAATTATATAAAACACACTAAAGTGTTGTAAAACTGATGACCAAAAACCTAATAAGCAGGCTATAAAACTACTTTCGAGAACATACCACAACCCAAGAAGTGAGCTTCCTAGTTAGATCTACTTGCCACTTACTCATTTTCTACTATAAAGCTTTACCAAAAGGCCAATTATGTTTTGGAACTCAGAGCTTATTTTTCACCACCTTCAAGCTCTTCCTGATCTTCAAGCTGGCCTTCTTCCTTGTTGTTAGGTTCAGAATTTACAGTCTCATTATTGCCATTATTGCTTCCTCCACTTTCCTTATGGCCAAAGAACAATCCTGAAGAAGACGAGTCCTCTTCATCAAGATCCTCTTCTTTCTCAGCATTCTTATTCTCCTTTGATCTTTCAGTTACAACGCTATCCATCCATTTCGGACAACGGTGTGTCACACCGAGATCCGTTTCAATCAATGAAGCATTTGAAGCCCGAGCAGCCCGCTTAATGCATGAACATTCCGGTACAGGATGTGAAAGGAAACTAAAGGCTTTGGATCTTTCTGAAGATTCAATTAGACCCTCGAGTATGCTTTTCTTAAGTAGCTTCCGAACAGATGTTATCCAAGTGTGATTCGCCTCGTACATATGGTCTCGGATCTCCTCTAAAAGCATTGCAATTTGTTTCCTGCAATTATGATAAATCTTAGATTACAACTCTGGTCTGAAAACAGATTGTGGTATATTCATTACATCACCTGTCTGGTCTAAATGTCTTAGCAGAAGCAGACTGATAAAGCCTGGTGTCCCATCACTAAACTAGCAAAACTCGGATGTCCTTTCCCATCACGATCAAATCCAGAGATGAATACATCTGCTTCCACGCTAACAACATAATCAATGGCTTCCCACAACAACTTGTGAGCATTAGTTCTCAGCTCAATGACTGTACTTTCGGGCTCATTGTCACTCTCAGCTACCCAACCCCCACCAACCTTCAATGTTGTAATACTTTGGTCTAGCTGGTGGAGGCGGAAGTGGTTGAGGCCTTTGTCTTAGGCTTTTCAATGAGTCCTGTTTAGTTTCTTCCTCAATAGAAGGAGGTGTCATTGTCTTGATATCTTTATGTTTTGCCTCACGCCCATACATCCTAGCGAGCTCCCAGCTCGTACTTAGAGATGTTCGGTCAACAACATTCTCAAACATGCCATGTAAAGGAATTAACGTTCTTTGCCCGCCAAAAACCTCTCCCCCAGCAACATATATAATCGTGTCCCATGAATATCCATAAGCTCTTAGAAGAATACCAACCTAGAAGAGAATCTTAAGCATTTAGTACACGGTTTGTTACTCTATCTAGCTAAATTCTGTAAATATTTATACTCTTGCTTACTTCTTCTGGCATCAATGGACATAAGCCTGCAAGGCGTTGCTCGGCTGAGTTCACAGAAAGCTTTCCTTTGACAATCCCACGTTTTTATCATCCAGGCTCGTTTATGTTGAATCAGCTCCGTATGAACATCCTTTGAGTAGCTCCAAAATGCAATAAACACATAAATCGTATTATACTATGAATTTTTGTTTTTCTGCGACTGTATATTATTATGTAACTTCAAAGTACCTGGAACAGTTCAGCACAACCATGATAGGCCAAAGCTTCTCTTGTCATCCCTGGATCATAGGCTATGAAAGGTTGGCCCAAAGGTCTCAGCCTGTGAAATCACACAAGAAGAAGTCTATGAACAAGAGAAAAGAAAACAAAAACAAACAATGCCACACAAGTCCTGAAGAAACTAGCCTTTGCAATACTTTAGTGGAAAGCTCTTGAACCTCTTTCCTAAATTGTAAGGCATGGAACGCAACCCTACACCGTAACCTCTGGTATTCTTCAAGATCACTTGGTAGTTTAGCCTACATGACAAATCGAATCAGAATATCCTCAATAATTAATACTATAAAGAAATGATTATTAAGATGGACGGTTTTTCCATTACTTGTAAACATCCACCATTAGGGACAACTAGTTCAACAACCGAGTGCTTTATGAGAACAGGTAGAACATGGTGTAAGTAGTAATAAGGCGAAGATCCATAAGCGACTTTGAATGAAGGAATCTGTTTCTTTCTCCTAGCCCATTTGAGATTCTTTGGGAGAGTTTTAACAACTCTAACATCTTTTGCAAGTGAAAGCATAAAGTGTTCTTCATTGTACAAATATGCAAAGCTCTTGAATTGTGAACTGCTCGTAGACAATAACAACTTGATAAAGTTTTAGAGCAAAAGAACAAAAATTAACAACATCAATCATATATGTATAAATCTATACAAATTTTTAAGTCCAAACCTAATCCCTTTGCTGCTAGTTGTTGATTGTATTTCAGGAATCACCAGAGTGGCGTTCAGAAGCCGAGAAACAGCTACAACATCAGGAATCTTAACAATGACCAAAGTTAAAGAACTATCAGAAATGTCACACTAGATTGAACTATCATTGACGTTCTGAACCACATTTCTTACCGAATTTCTAATCTCATGGAAACCACCTTGTATTCTAACAAATATAAAACCACTCGTCTTTGCAGGAGGATCTGTTAACCCCAAACAATTTACCAACCACATAAACACAGTCAAACACCAATCTTATTCAAACTTATTAGTACTCAAACGACATAAGAATCCACTATTTTTTCATAGATTCAGTTCAATGTATGAAGAAAAATGAATAGAGAGATAACCTGAATGAAAACCTCTGGGATTAGCATCTGCAAGTAATGGTTCAACATGTCTTGTTGGACCCCAAAGTCTTCTGTACAATGGTGTCTATAAAAAAGTTGTAGTAGGATCAATCAGAAGCGAAATTACACTTGTGAATGAAGCTAAAAGTAATTGATAAACTTTAAAACTAAGAAAGAAGAAAGTCATAATTACAGCTACAATCACAAAGAACTTAAAAAGCTTTAAGAACTTTTTAAGGAAAGAGGAAACGGTTCTATATTATCTTCAGATTCCAATGAAACTGAAGATGCTTTGAAGAAAAAAAAAGAATGGCCCACTTGAAGAAATTAAATAAAAAATTTCTTAAACATTTGCTTCAACAATGGAGATCCACTAAACACATTGAGAAAAAGTGAGATAGAGATTACATGTCGAGCAAATCTGGGGTTATCGAAGACAGGTCTCCAGGAGAAGATGTTGACAGGAATAGAGTAATCGGAGACTGAATCGTCTGTAAATCCGGCGAGAAGAAAGTGAACGAGGAGAGAGAAAGCAGACAAGACAAGACCCAGAAGACCAATCCATTTCATACGCGACTTCAAGAAGACTTTACCTTCTCCCTTCATCTCGCGAGATGTGAAAGTGAAGATCTTTTTATCAGTAGCTTAACCTACTAGTAGTAATGGAGAACATAACAGAGGAAGAAAAGTTGAATCGGAGTTAGAAGAGTGAGAAAAGACACGTGTGTGAACATGTCTGGTGAAGTAGATCGGTGTTGATCGGACAATGGGTTGTTTGGTCTCTCTGATGTTGAATTTTACTTCTTCTTCTATATTTCTACCACGCGGTTATTCTGCGCGTGAATCTCACTTAATACATATTACCTGACTTTTTTTTTTCTTTTTTTTTTTCTATCACCTGAGATAAATATAAATATATGTATAGCGAACAACCTAAAAAAATACATCAAATAATTCAAATTTGTTGAAAGATAACATAATTCTTTTGACTTCCCAAATAATACACAAATTTACTGATATTGTCAGTTTAGTATACATACATCTGTTGACTGTTGTGAAAATTTAGAATTTCACAACGATTTAAACAATCTTTTATAATCTCGCATGTTTATAACTAATAAAAGTAACATTGTAACCCTGTTTGTGAAGTGTCTTAGGTGTTCCTATTTGCATAGTGGTTAGAATTTGTGTTACCGTTGATTAGAACTTGTGTAGCATTGTTTAGTCTATTTGCAGAGTGGTTAGAACTTCTTTTGTCCTAGCATATTTTTTAAGTTGTTTTTGTATTCTCTTTTGTTATGCACTAAAAAATTATCTCTTGCCTTCAATAACCTCAAATAGATTTTCTGAACTGAAAAAATTCGTTGAGATTTATAATTTCTTTCAAAAATATTCATGACGTGCAGCAGATATTAATGTAAATTTTGTGAACTTACATTTTATATGAACGTATAGGCTAACTAAGTTTATTAATATACGTTACAGAGTATTTATACAAGGTGATTATAACCCTAATGTACACTAATATATTTACAATTGAATCCCTTCCTTATATATATATATAGCTTATACACCTCCACAAAATCAAGGCACTGAAGTGACGTCAATTTTACCAAATAATTTTTCAAACCGTGGACATGGAAGTTGTTTAGTAAGTGCATCTGCAAGCTGACCCTTGGTAAAAGTATGTGTAACATGCAATGCACCGAAGCATATATTTTCTCGTACAAAGTGATAGTTTAGAACAATATGTTTCATCCGGAAATGAAAGACTAAATTTGCACACAAATTTGTTGTCACAAGATCCAATGTGTTATTGAGAGTTGTATCTGCAGCTTCTATAGATCAACAAAATCACAACAATGGTGACAATACGAGTTCAACGAGATCAAACACAAAAGTAACAAGAAATTATCTTCTTATTAATCTCAACAAGGGAAATAACTCAAATTCTGACAATCCACAAATCTCTCAGCTAACTTATTTCTCTATATCTTCAACTTATATAGACTCACGACACTTAAACCAAAACATGAATTAGAGAACTCTTAAACCGAAATGAACTAAGCACCAAAACCGACAACATTCTTTTCTAAAAAACACTATCGCTTGGTCCTCAAGCTATCTTAAGCTTAACCAACATTCTCCCCCTTAAGCTTAAGATTGCTAGTGTCCACAACTCCAATAAGATCTCTAGTTTCTTTGAACCGTAATCTTCCAAGCGCTTTAGTCAAAATGTTGGCTCTTTGCTCACTCCCGGGCACATGCTCCATCTCTACTTGTTCATTCTCGACACATTCCCTTATAAAGTGATATCTTGTATGAATGTATTTGTTGTCCTCGTGGAAAAAACCGGGGTTCTTAGTAAGAGCTATGGCCGACTTGTTGTCCACTCTCAACACGGTTTTATCATGGTCCTTTCCAACGGCTTCTCCAAGCAATTCCTGTAACCAAATAGCTTGTTTCGCGGTCTCCGTTGCTGCCATAAACTCTGCCTCACACGATAACAAGGCAACAAAATCTTGTTTTTGGGAACACCAAGTTATAGGACATTTATTTAGATAAAATACATGCCCCGTAGTACTCTTTCCGTCGTCCATGTTCACATTGTGAGAGCTATCACTATATCCAATCAGTTTTACCCTATCTTCTTGTCGGAACACCAACCCAAACTTTGTTGTACCACGTAGATATCTCAAAATCTGCTTAAACACCACGCCATGTGAAGCCTTAGGGTCATGCATATATCTACTTAGTACTCCAACGCTATACGACAAATCTGATCGTGTATGCAATAAGTATCTAAGACAACTGATACTTCTTCTATACTCTGTTGCATCGACACTCTTTTCTTTGTCCGATCTCGTCAGTTTCAAGTTCATATCTATCGAAACTTGACATGTATTGCAGCCATCCATGCTAGTCTCGCTCAGATCTTTTTGAGCGTATCTCTCTTGGTTTAGTATGATACCTCCTTCATATTGATACACCTCGATCCCAAGATAGTAAGTCAACTTGCCGAGATCACTCATTTCAAACCGTTTTTCCATTTCCTTCTTGAACTCGAGCACTAGCTTTAATACCGACCCCGTGACTAAAAGGTCATCTACATACACTGCAACCATAACAAGATGTTCACCTTCTTTCTTTCGATAAAGTGATGGTTCTTTTGAGCATCTATGAAACTTTAACTCGCGGAGTACCTTATTTAACTTATCATTCCATGCTCTTGGAGCTTGTTTTAGACCGTAAAGTGCCTTTCTTAATTTATAGACCTTGTTCTCACTGCCTATAACTTTAAGACCTTCCGGTTGCACTATGTAAACTTCTTCCTTCAAGTCCCCATGAAGAAACATTGTTTTCACGTTGAGATGATAGATCTCCCAGCCTTTTGAAGCTGATAACGCGATGATAAGCCTGATTGTCTCAATTCGTGCTACGAGTGTAAATACTTCATCATAATTGATACCATGTTTCTGAACATATCACTTTGCTACCAGCCTTGCTTTGTACTTATTAATACTCCCATCGGAGTTTCTTTTGATTTTGAACACCCACTTTAAGCCAATCGGTTTGTAACCATTAGGGAGATTAACTAAGTCCCAAGTTCGATTTTTCTCAATGGAAAGTATTTCGTCTTCACATGCATCTACCCAAACCTTCAATTGTTTAGCTTCATCAAAACACCATGGTTCATCGTTTAACGATAGTAAAAGCAGCTCTCCTTTTAGTTCGGCCAAATAGAGCTCATAATCACTCAAGTCTCGTGGCATTACTGTGGTTCGGGACGATCTTCTCAACTCTGGCTCGTTACTCACCTCTTCTTCCTCTACATCGTTCTCTTCGGTTCCAACAATATCCGATACTTTTTGAGGACCCGAGGTTCCGTCTCCTACCTCATAAGTGGTCTCGTTCATCCTCGTGTTCTCCTCATCTCCATCTAGTGTTTCAACATCGAATGTCCCACGGCCTTTTTTCATCAAACACAATGTCCTTACTCACTACAATTCTCTTAGTAGTAGGGTTAAGCAATCTATACGCTTTTGAACCCAGTTCAATTCCCAAATGAACTAGCGCTTGTGATCTATCGTCAAGCTTTCTTTGCCATACATCTTCAATTCTTGCATAGGCAACACAACCAAATACCCTTAAGTGCTCAAGGTTCGGCTTTCTTCCTTTGAACATTTCATACATCGTTTTCTCTACTAACGACCTTGTAGCTAACTTATTTATGAGATAAGTAGCATGTCGAACTGCTTCCCCCCATAATTCATGCGGCATATCCATGTGTTTCAACATGCTCCGAGTCATTTCTAACAACGTTCAGTTACGCCTCTCGACCACCCTGTTTTGTTGAGGTGAATATGGAGCGGTCAAAGGTCTTTGAATCCCGTGTCTTTGACAAAAATCTTGAAAATCAAGAGACATAAACTCTCCACCTCTATCCGTCCTCAATGTTCGAATCAATTCTCTTGACTCTTGTTCGGCCAAGGTTTTGAAAGATTGAAACTTCTCAAAGGCTTCACTTTTCTCCCTTAGTAAAGCTGTCCACATATACCGTGAGTAGTCATCAATAAGTACAAACACGTACCTCTTGTGAGACGGTGTTTTGGGCGTAATGGGTCCGCATAGGTCTCCGTGTATTAGTTCAAGAGATCTCGTGGCTCGAAACTTAGTTGCTTGCGGAAACGGTCTCCTAACTTGCTTTCCACGGAGGCATGATTCACACATCTCTTTCTTGATATTAGTCTTTGGTAAGCCATCTACCAACTCTTTGTTGATCATGGACTTCATGGTTTCTGGATTTACGTGACCCAACCGAGCATGCCATCTCATCGATTCCTTAGAACACATTAAATGTAACTGTTCCATAACCTTAGCTTCTAGCACAACCTTATAAAATTGATTTCTAGACCGAGTCGTGTAATCAGCACGTCCTTCTTCATCTCCACTTCACATCCTGATTTTGTTGCTTGACCAAGACTTATAATATTACTTCTCAACTTAGGAATGTAGTACACATGATGGAGAAATTTTGTCTCTTTGTTCTTAAGTATAAACCGAATAGATCCTCGACCTTTAATATCGATCTGTGAGTCATCCCCGAACTTAACTTTCCCGATTATACTCTCATCTATAGAGACAAAGAACTCACCGTTTCCACACATATGGTTGCTAGCACCGTTGTCAAGATACCAAGTTCCCTTTGAATCCTGATTTTCTTCAACTATACTCAGGTTCACCTTATTCTCATTCAAGTATACGACTTCATGCATCATCATATATCGGCCGTTAGTATGTCATCGTCTTTTACCTCCTCGGTTTCTTGCAGTTTCAACAAGCGATCCAGATAGTTTACGGCGTAATGACCTTTCTTATCACATTTGAAACATATTATGCTTGCCTCGAGTTTAAGTAAACGATCGGGACAATCTGATGCGTAATGGCCTTGTTTCTCACATCTAAAACATGTGACTCTATTATCCCGTTCTCTATAGTTCCATTGACGATTTGGATCAGTTCCGGATCGTCCTCGTCCTCTTCCACCAAAACGACCACCTCTTCCTCTTCCATGATAGCCACTACTGCCATCCTCCTCTTGTGCATACATTAGCTTATCTTGCTCCTCTTGTGCCTCATCCTCGACACTAATTCTTTCTTCGTATGCTTTCAATCTCCCAACAATATCCTTGAAACTTGTTGTCTTTAGATCAAGTACTTGTTCTAAGGACGCAACGATGTGTATATATCTTGTTCGTGGTTTCAAAAATTTCTTTACGAGTTTTGTTTCTTCAATTGTCTCACCAAGTGAAGATGTTTTGGATGTGATTTCTGAAAACTTTCCCATAAATGAATCGATTGTATCAGTATCTTTCATCTTAAGTCGATCGAATTCTGCCATTAGGGTTTGAAGTTTAGCTTATTTGACACGTTCAGCTCCAATGTATCTTGTTTTAATTGCCTCTCACACAGCTTTCGCTTGTTCTAGTTCCCCTACTTGCAGAATTAATGACTCGGGTATTGATTGAAACAATATGGCGATAGCCATATTGTTCTTCTTCCCTGAATCCTTTCCTGTCTCGATTGCTTCCCAGACCTCGTTTACTTTGAGGGCGATCTTCATTCGTATGAAGCGATATTGATAAGAAATCAACAGCATAACCTTTTGCCATTTCTACATCGCTCAGCCAAATTAATTTCCTGAAATGATAAGACCACATATCATATCAAGTTATGGCCCTTATCTCAATCGAGAAGAACTAAAATTGGATACAAAATCTTCACCTGGAAGTGATGTAGAGAGTTTCGGGAGACTTAGGAGGACGGTTTCCAGGAACAAAGGAGACAGAAGGCTGAACTTGCATAAGTTCCTCGCCGTTAGGTTAATCCAGAATCGGTTTTCCGGAGCCATCTCCGGCTCAAACTGTGAATTCTCTTCGACTTCTGATGAGTGGCCATCGATAACTTGCATGTCAAACCCTCGGAGGAGAAGAGAGAAGCCTTCAAGGAATCGCGGAGTCGTCAATGGTCTAGAGAGACAACACCGAGACGAAAAATTGCTTTCGCGACGAGGAGGAAGAAGAATCGCCTCAGAGAGGCGAGAGAGGAAGACAAGCACGCGAAGGGACAAAAATGAGAAGATTTCGACAAATCCCGAGTCGTTTTTCCATCAGTAATAAGACTCGGCCAATCAAATTGTGACATGTACGCATATTTTAGCGACTACTTTCATATTTCCAGCTTACAATTTTTTATATTACATTAATACTAAAAACCTCCATTAGATACACTAATGGAATTGCTCTAAACTCTCTGCTTTGCTTCACTTAACGTTTTATCCTTTTAAGGTTTTGAATTCAATGAATTAAGTGTTTGACAAAAAAAAAAAGACTATAAGTAGATGATTTATTGATTCCGTAACAACAGTTTTTGCTCTAGTATTTGGTCAAATTAAAGAATTTATGAAAAGATGGTTATAGAATACTTATAATATACACGTTCTGAAAACTAACGGAGAAAATAATTTTGGAAACATTTGAAAAATTAAAAATGAATCTTTTTACGTGGAAGAAAACTCCAGCCCCATAATGCAATAAAGGGCATGTGCAATTTGTCTTGAATTACAACAATTGCATTCACATGTTTAAAAGATGTGATAAAAATTACGGGTGAACGGATAACCAACTTTTCCTTTTCCAAGTTATATATTACTTCAAATGGTTTTAAAATTTATATCGAAATTAGAGAATTTACATAGACAATGTCTAATAGATAAGGCATAGACTATGTGGAAGAATATTTTCCTTACAGTTTGAAAGATGAAAAATCAGAAAATTTGGGAAAGAAGAAAGAGAAAAAAGACTCCAGAATTTGCTAACACACTACTTGAAAAATTGCGAAGCTATTCTCAATCTAATAAGTATGATGATCTAATTAGTAGATTTCGCATAAGAAAATTTATTCTTCCCCGCAATAAGTGGAATATTAAAATGGATTTAGGAAGTGAATATTAGATTTGGATGGGGTCTTATCGAAATTATTGACAACAACAAATAGAAAAACTTGTAAATAGGATTCTAAACAATTGTTTGAATCCCATAAAAACGATTTTCCCTCCATTTCATATTCAATGATGTTTTAGAAAGAAAAAAACATTGTATCAAATTATTTGTATTTTCAACTTTCAATGTAAAATTAAGTACATTTTTATCTATTTTGATAATTTATATTATAGAGATTGATTTCTAATTGGTTGAATGATTATTAAATACATTGAAAAAAATACTGGTGGTAGGAAAATGAATAATTAAATGATTCTTTAATTTGTATGTAAAAACATCAAACATCAAACATCAACTATTATGAAACAGATGGAGTACATATCAAAAGAGTATCTAGCATGCCATTTTTCATCAATTCAGAACAGTGTTTTATATGTTTTTAAGAGATAATTATAGATCGGATTTTGTCGATCTAATTATTAACAAAAAAAGGAGTAACCATGCATCCCATTTGGTTTTATAGAGCCGGTAAGAATATGTTCAGTAGCTTAGTTTCTGTTTATGATCACTGATCTATTTACAATATATAATCAACTGAACTTTTATTACAACCATTGATTTACATGTTTGTTTGTAGATTTGTTTGAGAAAGAAAATAAGAGAGAAAGACACATCGCAAGTACGAGTTCCAAAGATCAGCCCGACCCTAACCTAAAATCCAACAAGCATGGGCTTTAGACTTTTAGCCATCAATCTTTTTTTTAAAGAGTCACTCTCTCGCAACGCTCTGTGAATCCACTCTTCTATTAAAAGCTTCTCCTCTTTCCTTAAAACCTTATACAAATTCCGATGCTGTTAATTCCCTTTAATAGACAGTTAATTAGTGTGATTAGCAATCTGTAGCACAAGAAAACCGATCACTAGGGCTTCAAGAATTAATCAGCCTAATAAACCCACAGAACCCAAAACACATAGTCCAACTTGGTAACATCACAGAGCCTTTATTTATCTTTGATACAAACTGTTGAATTAACCCAGTAAGTCTCCTCTAAAGATTAATAATGTCATTGTTGGTTAACTTGTTCGATATACATGGCCCTGTAGTGATCGCCAAATGAAACAGCGACACATTTTACGATTTCTACGACTACTTTTGTGACGTTGCTTATGCTATTCTTCAGCGTTGCTTGCTACTCCTCACATATATTAATTAATTTACTTGTATCGCAATGATCGCTGATCACTAATATAGCGATCGTAAAAAGAATACGGCTATACAGTCCGTTATGTTTAGAAAAACTATTATTTCTACCACGATATCCTTTTGATAGTGACATCAACGAAAAGTTGCGACATGCCGTTGAAAAATAAATACTTTTTAGATTATAATTTATGATATTGAGACTATGTTGAATTTCAGAGTCTATTTGTGTTTGTCGTAATCACTTGTTCCATAACTCAACTTTGAGGCTTATGGAGATAAAGCTGATTATTAATTTTTCATCAATAAAACCGAAACTCTAACACAAATTGGCCAACTTGAGAAAAAGTTATCAAACTCTCTAGCTCAATACAGTTCATAAAATGATGGTGATGAAAAAGGTATAAACAGTACCGTTTACAGATTCCATTAATTTCAAAATAAAAGATAAAACAACAAAAAGTTTAAGTGCGATAAATTTTTTGTTTTGTCACCAACTTGTAATTTGAGATATAATTTACATGAATACAATTTTTTAATAAAATTCAGGACACGTTAATAAATCTGTTTTGCAATTAAAAATCTACGAAATCAATGAAGACATAAATCTGAAGAAAAAAAAACTTATGACAGTATCTAACTATTTCTAAATAATGCGCGAAAATCAGTCAATCGAAATTATTTTCAGAATCTCTGAACAATCTATTATGAATGCTATTTTTTCAAAGAAGATATGCCAATAACTCCACTGTCCATGGAAACGCCTAAAACTCAACATGCAACGGCGATACATTTTTTTCTTTATATGTTCTATGTTAGCATTGTTTCCAAACGAAACTTTTCTTTAATGTTCTATATTAGTTTTTTTTTTTTTCCAAGCTCAGCATGTAACTCACCTTTTTCTTGTATAAAATCTTAACAAAAATAAAATAATATTAACAATTACGCTATCCCTTAATTTCCCAGAAAGAGAAAAGATTTATTGTGAAACTATATGGAAAAAGGCGAGAGGTATAATTACAAGTAATCGGGATATTACCGGATAGAATATAAATTGCTTTCCTCACGCATTAGACGTCTCATTCAGGAGCATTTACATCAACTTGGCAAAAAGACAATATTACTTTCAAGTAACACTTATCAAACAAAATATAATAATTATTTTTTTGTTTTAAAATAAATTGTATTGATAAGAAGTGATCTATAATTTAATCATATTCAATGGGATTACATGTTTATAGAGAGTCAAATTCAAATATAAAATATATGAGAATTAGATATTAACCATTTTTCTAAACCCACATCCCCAAAAAAATTATAATTATTATAAGGTTTTCATGTATTAGTTT